>QEPC01001413.1:24264-39065 GCA_003113815.1 Sphenodon punctatus
CCCACCTCTGCCTCATTTCTATTCGGGGCTTCACGGGCTCCTGCCGCATACATAGCCTCCAACAATGGGCCCAGTCCCGAAGTTAAACCCTCCCTGCCTTGCCCTTCTCCCTGGTGGCTCCCCACCTGGGTATGCTCCATTAAAGTGTGCATAAAAGTTGACAACTATAAAGAATTAACCCTTACTCTTTTTTTTTAACCTGTGATTTTAGTGTGGCCTGACAAGATTCTGAATGCTCAGGGGTGGCAATACAGCTTATCCTTAGTTACAAGAATTTTAGGGGCAGAGAACTCTGTCCTGTTAACTTTAAAAAAGTTAGTCGTGTCTCCACTGCTTCTAGGTCTCCAATTTGAGTCACACTTTGTGAAGCACTTTTACCTCTAGCTGAAGTCAATGGAAGCTGTGAAAAGCTCAGCTCCACCAACCCATCAGGCCCGATGTGTCTGAAGTTAAGCACTCAATTTTGGTGGTTGCTACTGAAAATTAGGATCTGGCAACTGGTGCCTTTTTCTCTCTCTCTCTGAAATGGGGATAGCCCCTCACTGACAGGCTGTGAACTGCAGAAGCTTACAGAGCGTTAGCAGCTCCTTGAATGAAAGGCACGTACTGTAGTGGTTATTTCTGGGAACAGGATTGGGTCCACAATGAAATTAAGTAGCAAAGCTCCCAGTAGGTTCAGAGCTCGCCTCTTTGAGCGAAAACAGACATGCACATAACTCCGCTTTAACACCACATTAACATTTCTTCTACATGTTGCAAGGCTGTATTTTGTCTTAGAAATGTTAAATAAATCAAAGTTAAAGTGTATGTGTGTTTTCACCTTTTGTGCAAATCGGATGAGTGAAGCTAGCAAACACGGGCTATTCCTTGCGTTATGGTACTAGTTATGAGAGAGAGTCTCTCTCTCTGTGTATGTATGTGAGAGAGGGGGGGTATGTGTGTGTGTGTCTATGTATGTGTGTGAGAGATCAGTGTGTGTGTGTGTGTAAGAGTGTGCGTGTATGTCAAAGTGAGTATGTGTCTATGTATGTGAGTCTATGCAAGAAGAATTGTGTGTGTGTGTGTGTGTGAGAGAGAGAGAGAGAGAGAGAGAGAGAGAGGTCAGAGAGTGTGTGTGTAAGATTGTGTGTCTGTATGAGTGTGTGTTTCAGTGTGTCTGTCTATGAATGTGTGTTTCTATGTGAGTGTCCGTGTGTGAGTGTGTGTGTGTGAGAGAGAAAGAGTTGCTCCCTCTCCCGCCCCATGCCCCCCTCCTCCCTCACACGGCTGTCCCCTCTTCCCACTCTTCCCCTGTGCCCCCCCTCTCCCCATGAGACCTTCCTGTTGGCTTCCTTCAACTGATTATGGGGTGGGGGCAGCGTAAATTGATTATGGGGTGAGGGCAGCATGAATTGATGGGGCACAAATGAACTGGTTATGGGTGGGGGCAGCGTGAATTGATGGGGGCACAAATGAACTGATTATACATCTAGAAGAATGTCTCTTTGCATGGCATAATTTATTTATTTTATTTATTTTAATACACTTTTACCACGCATCCTCCTGCATCATGGTGACTCAGAGCAGCGAACAACATATACAATCTAACAATAAAATTAGATATTAAAATATTAAAAATTACTAAAAAGGCAGAATGCTAAAAGGCAAAAAAGACAACCCCCCCCCCACACCCCCTACCCTCCCTTCCCTGAAGGCCTGGTGGGACAACCAGATCTTACACAATCTTTGGAAAGAGGGGAGGTCCGGGGATAAACGGGCCTCCATTGGGAGGGAGTTCCACAGCCCTGGTGCGGTGACCGAAAACGCCCTCCCCGCCGTCGCCACCAGGGGATCTTAATTTGTGCTTTATAGGCTGCCTTTTGGGGTGTCTCGTATGTTTGATTGTGGCTTGGCCATTTGGAATGTAGGGCTCTGCATGCACGTTTATTACTTGCTTTCTGCTTGTGGATGCTTGTAGTTGGAATTGTGGGACACCCCCAGTCGTAAACCATCATTGAGGGGGCAGTGAGCACAGACAACCTCCATTTTGAGGAAGGGCAAAAGCACCTTTAAAGTTAATTCACATTCATGCGAGCTGGGCAGCGCCCCCAGGCCTGTCGAGCTGGGCAGAGGCCAGGGCAGCCCCGTATCTTTTTAGGAGCTAGCAACGCCCTTGCAGCCAGTCACAGGGAGCACTGACAGATCCTCTTAGCTTTCAGCCATAGAAGCAAAGAGCCCACGCTGAGCACAGGAGCTAACTGGTTCTCTGCAGATGTGGCTTCTTCCCAGATTCAAACATAGCCGAGATTCTCTGCTGTTATTTTTCCTGGCATTTCTACAGTCTTTGACAATTAGTCTGTGCAATCTTGCTGGATTTCAGCACAAACAAACCCTATGAATTGCAGAAGGATGCTTTGAGATAAATCTTGGTAAAACTCTCTCGGTAAAACCCCTCAGCAGAGTTGTGGACAATTCCATCTGCGATGGCTGCTGATCCGGTCGGGGCTCTTATTAATTGATACATTTGATCAATCAAGACTCTTGGCAGAGGCTGGCAAGTGCCAAGTGCAGGGCAGGCAGGCGGGCAGCGGGGAGAGATGGCAGAAGACTTAAAGCCACTTCAGACCGGGTTCCACACTGCACCCATGTCCCACCGTAATCGAGAACCGGCCGAGCTCGAAACTAGTGCAGCTTCTGCTTGCCTGAAGGATCTCAGATGGATGGAGGGGGGAGATGTGGGTTCATGCCTTCTCTAGCCTAGTCAGAGTCATTGCTGAGCTACTGCTTGCACTGGGGTAAGCCCCCCCCCCGCCATGGCCAGTGGCACCACAAGTGTAAAGTGCCCCCCCACCCCCGGACCATCTAGGGCACAGCACCGAGTTAGCTCAGCCCTGGCTACACACAGTGAGTGCAAAACAGTCAAGACGTGTTGTTGCCGTTCCACAAACAGCGCAAGAGCCTGGAGTCTGGCTACACTCCATGGGGAAGCAGCAGCAAGAAACTTTCCTGCCTGCTCTATAACCAAAGTAGCACCTGGGTAACCAGTTGGTACCCAGGGGAGCCCACTGAGTACCGAACGCCGGACTCAGACATGCGCTGATTACCTGTGGTTGGTACTCGATGAAGCACCCATGTCAGCTTGGTGCACGCAGGGCTCTTACGCTCAGAAAGGTTGACTTTCCTTCCTGTAATTTGAACTGAGTGGGTGCAGCAACATGCATTGTGGAGGGACCGGTCGATCCCCAAGCTGTGCCGTGGTGGGCAAGCGCAGCCACCACACTGCAGGGAGCTGGCAGATGGTTCCACCTCCCTGTCCAATGGGGCAGCCGGGTGACCAGGCTGCTCTCCGATTCCTCAGCCATAGGAGCGGGCACCTGGCCTGGCCCTGCCTCCCTTCCCCCTGTCCAACCACTGTCCTGCCCCCGGTCGTGACGTGGCTGCGCAGGGACTGGAACCGTCAAATGCTACTCAAAGCCCCTGATGGGCACATGAGCCACTGCGTCTTGGGCAGCTGTACCCCACTTTTAGGTAAGGCTTCTATGCTGGCAGGAGGTCTCCCTTCTCTTCTCTAAGCTAAACAAACCAAGTTCCTTCAGCCTTCCCTGCTCAGACTTGCTTTCCAGACTCTTAGGCCGCTTTTAAACGAGGTGCTGAAAAGAGCCTCCTGAGCCCCGCGTTGAGAGAAAAGCTGCGCGGGGAGTGTTTACATGCTCCCTGCGCTGCCGGAAGTGACGTGCTCCCCATAGTTGGCAGCGCAGGGAGCATGTAAACACTCCCCGCCCAACTTTTCTCTCAACGCGGGGCTAAGGAGGCGCTTTTCAGTGCCTTGTTTAAAAGCGGCCTAAATTATCTTTGCCGCCATCTCCTGAAGCTGCTCCAATTTGTCAGTATCCTTAAAATGAGGCACCAAACTGGACACAATTCTCCAGGTGAGGTCCAGCCAGTGATGAATAGAGTGTAATTATAACTTTTGATGACTTGGACACGATGCTTCTTTTAATTCAGCCTAAAAATTGCATTAACCTTTTTTGCAGCTTCACCACACTGCTGACTCATGCTTACCGGTAGGAGAGAACCCATGCATATTTTTCACATTGTCTTCATGCCTTGCCTGTAGGTGGATAACTCTTCTAGGTGCAGGGATGGTTGCAGAAGTCTGCACTCAGGGGTGGGGGGGCAACCCCCCCAACCCAGTGTTGTGACACTGCTGGTGTAGCTTGCTGGCACATCCTTTGCCCTGCTGCTGCTAATGCAAAGGTTCTGGTAATTCGAAAGTCCCATTTGCCCCTTAACCTTTGATTGCATGGAGCAAAGATTACTCTATTTAACCCCTTCTTTCTAGAATGACCTATCCAGCTTTCCTCTTTCTCTACTCCACACAGCATAACAGTAAGTGTGCTTCATAAACCAATGCTTTGTGTAGGAGAACATTAATAACATAATAACATAGTCAGCGCGATAGGGGGTCAGACCAATGGTCCATCCAGCCTAGCATCCTGTCTCCAATAGTGGCCAATCTTGGTCGCTTGGGAGAAGTATCCAAAAGGTCACAATGGGGCGATCCATTCTCTATTGTTCACTCCGAGCAGTGGCAGTCAGAGATAACCGTCACTCAAACCTACTCGGCTAACAGCCGCTAATGGGCCTGTTCTCCAAGCCTTTTAAAAACCCAACTATACTACTGGCCTTGACCACATCCTCAGGCAACAAATGCCACAAGTTAACGGTGCATTGAATGAACAAATATTTTCTTTCATTTGTTTTAAATCTGCTGCCAGCTAGTTTTGTGGAGTGTCCTGTAGTTCTAGTGCTAATTGAGAGGGGGGAAAACTGCTCCCTATTAACTCATTCTGCAGCACGCACAGTTTTATAAACTTAATTATATTTATTTACCTATATTTCCATTTCTACCCCACCTCTCTCACAAGGTGACTTGGGGCAGTTTACAATTATAAAAAATAAATAAAACTTCTATCATATCAATCGATCGATCGATAGATAGATATCCCCGGTGAGAGGGGGAGTTCCAGGGATTGGGGTGGGAGGTTGGGGTGAGTGGGTTAGGGAGCTTGGGGGTAACTTCTGTGGTGAGAACACAGGGGGGGATGGGGAGGGTAAGGGGGGTTGGGTGGAGGAGAAATGGGGGGGATATTGGGAGTCACCCCCCACCAAGGATGAGAGAGGATCAGGGTCTAAGGTCCGCCTGTAAAGGGCTGCTGCTGTTGAATGCAAGGTCATAGCAAATAAGGCCCCAGTGATCCGGGATTTGATCCTGGATGGGGCAGCGGACCTTGCATGTATCACAGAAACCTGGCTGGATGAGGGGGCTGGACCAGCTTTATCAGACCTCGTTACAGCCAGGTATGCTGTTCAGCACCAGCCCCGCACGGGGGGCTGGTGCGGAGGTGTAGCTATTATTTTTAGAGAGGGATGGCTAGTTAGGAGATATCCAGTTCAGGAGATTTCAGGTATTGAAACCCTCCATGTGGTGTTTGATTTGGCTGGGGGCAAGCTTGGGGTGCTGCTTGCCCCCAGCCCCTTGGTCCTGGGGGACTTCAATGCCCATGCTGATGCTGACCTTGTAGGAACGGAGCGTGAATTCATGACCGCCATGGCAACCATGGACTTGTCCCAAGTGGTCAACTGCCCGACCCATGTGGGGGGGTCATATTCTCAACCTGATCTTTTGTTCTGGCCTTGAGGCGGGTGATCCGTTATTGGGGGATGTGAGGGTCACGCCCTTGTCATGGATGGATCATTATCTCCTACAGGCCAGCCTGTCAGTGCACCACCTCCAGAAAGGGAATGGACCAATTAGGTTGGTCCGCCCTCAGAGGCTGATGGAACTGCAGCAGTTCCAGGAGGCTTTGAGGAAGTTAACCTTAGACCCGGACGGCCGCTCTGCAGATGAGCTTGTCCAGCATTGGAACATCTTGTTGGGGGAGGCCATCGACAGGGTGGCTCTGAGACGTCTTCTCCCTCCGTCTCGTCAACGCAGGGCCCCTTGGTTTACTGAGGGACTGTGGTGTATGAAACAGGTAGGTAGGAGACTAGAACAATGCTGGCGTCAGACTCACTCCGAATCTGACCGACCTCTCCTCCACTTGCGGTCCTATGTTGAGGCTGTGAGGACAGCAAAGAAGGAGTTCTTTGTTGCCCTCATAGCGTCTGCAAAGTCGCGTCCAGAGGAGCTGTTCTGGGTGGTGCAGGGGCTGGTCAGTCCAGTCTCCCTCCGCCTGGATGGGGACTTGTCACAGGCCTGCTGTGAGGAGTTTGCCACCTACTTTGCAGACAAGATCGCTCAGATCCAGAGTAACTTTGACCCTGGATTGGAAGCAGTAAGAGAGGGGCATGAGGTTATGGAGGCACCGTCTGGTCGATCTTTCTGGGATGAGTTTCACGAAGTGACGGCGGCTGATGCGGTGAATATCCTGGTGTCTGTCAGAGCCACTAGTTGTGAACTAGATCCGTGCTCGTCCTGGTTGGTGAAAACCTCCAGGGAGACCTTGGGAACAGTGCTGGCGAGGGTAGTGAACGCGTCCCTTCAGCAGGGGAGATTGTCACCCAGTCTCAAGGAGGCTGTGGTGCGCCCCCTGCTGAAGAAGCCATCTTTGGATGTGGACGCACTCACCAGCTACCGACCCGTCTCTAATCTTCCCTTTTTAGGGAAAGTTCTTGAACGGGCAGTGGCACTGCAGCTCCGGGCGCATTTGGACAGCATCGGTTTCCTTGACACTTTTCAATCTGGGTTCCTGTCCGGCTATGGTACTGAGACGGCATTGGTGACCTTGGTGGATGATCTCCACCGGGAGATGGACGCAAGATGTTCAACCTTTGTGATCCTACTAGATCTGTCGGCTGCTTTTGATACCGTGGACCATGGGCTGCTGTTGAGATGGCTGCGAGACTTGGGAGGTCTGGACGGGACTGTCCTTGGATTGTTCCTCTCATTCCTCTCGGGTAGAAGTCAGCGGGTGGTGCTGGGGGCTGAAACATCAATCCCCCGGGCCTTGACCTGCGGCATTCCACAGGGTTCCATTCTGTCTCCACTGTTGTTCAATGTGTATATGCAACCCTTGGGGGAGATCGTGAGAGGGTTCGGGGTGTGATGTCACCAATATGCTGATGATACTCAGCTGTACCTCTCGTTTTCAAGTGACCAAGGTCCTGCTGTCTCGTTATTCTCCCAATGTTTGGAGGCTGTGGCAGATTGGATGCAGCAGAGCAGACTGAAGCTCAATCCTGATAAGACGAAGATGATGGTGGTGGGAAGGACGGGGGAGGTGCTGGCCCCCCTGATGGGGGGGGTTCGCCCACCTGTTGCTCTACAGGTTTGGAGTCTGAGGGTGGTTTTGGATTCGGGCCTCCGTTTGGATCAGCAGGTGGAGGCGGTGGCTAAAACCACCTTTCGCCAGCTGTATCTGGTATGGGGGCTTCGAGCTTACCTCTCCAGGCCCGATCTGGCCCCTCTCGTCCATGCCTTCATCACCTTGAGGCTAGACTACTGCAAGGCGCTTTACGTGGGGCTTCCCTTGTTTCTGGTTCGGAGGCTGCAGCTAGTGCAGAATGCGACAGTCCATCTCCTGACGGGGACAGGGTGGCTTGAGCACATAACACCAGTGCTCCACGCTCTGCACTAGCTGCCTATAGCGTACTGAGCCAGAGTCAAGGTGTTAGTATTGATTTACAAAGCCCTGCACGGTCTGGGCCCCTCATATCTCGGGAACCGCCTCACCCTCCGTACCTCAGAGTGATCCCTTCGGTTCACCGGGGGTGCCTTTCTGGAGGTCCCCCGTGTAAGACGGGGGTCCACAATGGAGAGGGCGTTCTCGGTGGCTGGGCCGCAGTTGTGGAACTCCTTCCCGGAGGAGGCTTGCTTGGCCCCGGGCCTCTTGGCCTTTCAACGTATCTGTAAGACTTGGCTGTTCGCCCAGGCCTTCGGAGGGGAGGGTTGGGAGGTGTGTGTGTTAAATTTGTTTTAATTATGATATTATAGATTTTTTTATGTTTAAAAATTGTTTTATATTATGTTGGAAGTCACCCCGAGATGCCGTAGGCATGTGGGGGGGGGAGGGTGGTGGCATATAAATATAATGAAATAAATAAAATAAATATGTCTCTTCCCCAAGATGAAGAGCCCCAGCCCATCCAGCCTCTCCTCGTAAGGGAGCCCTTCCAGACCCTGGATCATTTTTGTTGCTGTTTTCAGCACCTTTTCTACTTGTACTATTTCTTTTTCTTTCTTTTTTTAGATAGAGCAACCAGAACTGAGCACAATATTCCAGGTGTGCTCACACCATAGGTCTGTATAGAGGTATTGCGACATTTTCGGTTTTATTCTCTATCCCTTTCTGAATAATTCCTAGCATTCTGTTTGGTTTTTTGATGGCTGCCGTCGCACACTAAACTGAAGATTTCAATGTATTGTCCAACAATGACTCGAAGGTCTTTTTTCTGAGTGGTAACTCCTCATTTAGAACCCAGCATTGAGGACGTATAGTTTCGATTGTTTTTCCCTATATACATCACTTTGCACTTGTCAACATTAAATTTCATCTGCCACTTGGATGCCCAGCACCCAGTCTTGCAAGATTCCCCTTCAATTCCTCACAGTCAACTTATGAATAAGAACATAAGAAGTGCCATACTGGGTCAGACCAATGGTCCATCTAGCCCAACATCCTGTCTCCGACAGTGGCCAATCACGGTGGCTTGGGAGAAGCACCCACCAGGTCACAATGGGGGATCCATTCCCTGTTGTTTTCCCCCAGCTCCCATCATGTTCCCTGAGCCTGTCTGGCTAATAGCTGCTAATGGACCTATCTTCCAGAAACTTGTCCAAACCTCTTTTAAACTCAGTTATAGTAGTGGCCCTTACCACAGCCTCTGGAAGTAGATTCCACAAGCCAATTATACACTGAGTGAAAAAAATATTTCCTTTTATTTGTTTTAAACTTGCCACCCATGAGTTTCATGGAGTGTCTGTCCCCTAGTTCTAGTACTAGCTGAGAGGTTAAATAAATGTTACTTGTTTATTAGTTCCACCCCACTCATGATTTTATAGAGCTCTATCCTATCTCCTCTCAGTCATCTCTTCTCCAGGCTGAAGAGCCCAAACCTATCAAGCCTCTCCTCATACGGGTGCTGTTCCATACCCTGGATCATTGTTGTTGCCCTTCTCTGCACGTTTTCTAGTTCAGCGATGTTTTTTTTTAATAACTTGGTGTCATTTGCAAATTTGATCACCTCACTCCTTACTCCCCTATCCAGAACATTAATGAATACATTAAACAACACAGGTCCCAGTACAGATCCCTGGGGTGCTCCACTAGTTGCTTCTCTCCATTGCAAGAACTGACTATTTAATGATAAGTTACAAATTACTAAGGATGGGAATACTCATTTAGTATTACTAGTAGCATAGGCACTTTAGCATTAATACTAATAATACTAAAGTGAACAGCAGTCTATACTAACATTCCGTTTAGTATTAAAATTTGGAAAAGGCGCTGTTTGCTACTTGCTGGACTCTGAGTGGCTTGCTCTCTGCTGCTCTGAATCTTCCCCACTTGATAATTGGCAGCAGCCTGCTTAATTTTCCTCGGGTTCTGGCAGCATGACTGTTCTCCTGCTCTGTCTTCCAGCTCCGCTCTCCAGCCTGGGTTACTGCTGGTCCTCCCTGGCCAGTCTCAGGCCCACCAACTCAGTGCTTGAGGAAGCAGAAAGAGAGCAGTCGCCCCGGGCTACGTTGCAGGAGGGGCGGGATATAAATTTGTATAAAAAAAAAAAAAAAGAATATGTGAGAGAGCACTTCCTGGAGAAGGTCGCTGGATTGAAGACCATGGAGTGATGTTTAAACCTGAGACTCTGAAGAAGTATAGCCATAAGCAAACCCAAAACAAGACAGATTGGTGGGATAATGGGGTGCTGCCCTTATGGATTACAGCTCAGAAACAGGAACTTACCTGCGCTGTGTCATCTGCCCACCAAGGGGAGGGTCTGCTGTTGCTGTCACTGCCGCCACCGCTGCTCCGCTGCTCCATGGGACTCCCGGGACCTGCGGGGGAGAAAAAAGACACTGGTGAGCTCCGTGTGTGTGTGTGTGTGTGTAAGGGGAAGCGAAGAAGTCAGTCACGTGGGCCGGTTATTCCCCTCCTCCACCTGAAAGTGGCTGGGGGCTATTTAGTCCAGCTTCCAGCAGCTTAACTACAGGCCACGAGCTGTGGGCCGTGAGCCGAAGGGCTGCATCCAAAGGGCATGGCACTTAGGGGCACAGGGGACTCAGGGGGGCTTTTTGGCGGGAAGGGGCATTGTTTGTTCAGGGTTGGGGAGGAAGGGTGGGGGGTGTAGGAGGGGTGGTTAGAGGATAGGGTGGGTTGGTGGGGCAAGGGGGTGTCCCAACACTAAACCCTGGTGGCAGCAGGGGGAGGTGTGGGAAGGGCACTTGGTGGTAGTTGGTGGGGTGCATTCAACTCCGTGTGAGAGAGGGAACTTTGAGGGGGGTATGTCTTGTGCTGTCCCCTGGTGGCAGCAGGATGACCGTATGGACTGGGGAGGTGGTGTAGGGGGGGGAGCTTGGTGAGGGGGGTGAGGGGCTGTTGGGCGAACAGCCAGGTTTAGGGGGCCAGGACTGGGTGGATGGGGAAGGGGGGGAGGTTCTTGGGCATGGATGGTATGGTTCACGGGGTTGGATGGCTCGTGCCCCTATGGGACCTAGGTGCCTGCAGGAGGTGCAATATGCCATCCCCCCTCTGGGGTGGAGGGAGGAGCCAGGTCCAAAGTCCACCTGTTGGGGGCTGTTGCTGCTAAACATGAGGCCTATTGTCAACAAGGCCCCAATTGTCCGGGATTTAATCTTGGATGGGGTTGTGGACCTTGCGTGTATAATGGAGACCTGGCTGAACTAGATGACTGGACCAACTTTAGCGGATCTCGCTCCGGCTGGGTATGCCATGCAGCACCAACCCCGCACAGGCGACCGGGGAGGTGGTGCAGCGATTGTTTTTAGAGAAGACTGGCCTGTTAGGAGATATCCAGTTCAGGAGATTGCAGGTACTGAGGTCCTCCATGTGGTGTTTGATTTGACTGGGGGCAAGCTAGGGGTTCTACTGGTATACTGGGCCACTTCCTGTCTGGCAGCATTTCTTACTGCTCTAGCAGAGTTGTCCTCAGAGGTGGTGTTGGGCTCCTCCAGTGCTTTGGTCCTGGGGGACTTTAATGTCCATGCCGATGCCAGCCTTGTAGGAGCAGAGTGAGAATTCATGGCTGCCATGTCAATCATGGGTTTGTCCCAATTGGTCACCTGACCGACTCATGTGGGGGGGGGCATACACTTGACCTGATCTTTAGTTCTGGCCTTGAGGTGGGTGGTCCAGTAGTGGGGGAGGTCAGGGCTATGCCCTTGTCATGGACGGACTAACAAACCACACAAAAAACTGTTCTTGAAGGAGGTTATACTCTAACAAGGTATTGTATATCAAAAGAAAAATTCAGAAACAAACATATGTTCAAGAATATATAATGTGATTGATAAAACTTTTACAATACAACTCTAAATGAGAGGAACAAAATAGGAAATAAAACAAAATATACATTGCTATTTGCCACAATACATTGGAATAGCTGGTTGCGGGAGGCCATTGACAGGGTGGCTCCAAGAGCATGTCCGCAGAGGACGACCACCCCTCCTCACCCCCATCCCTGCCCGAGGGCCCTGCACACCAGTGCCATCTTTTAAAAGGACCAAACATGTTCAGCAAGAGCCATTCCGTTTCTAGAGAGAACATCCCACTTCTGTGCCATTTCACAGTGTGCATCCAGATGGTTGGCTGGGGGTCAGGCTGCTCAGCTGGGGACCAGCTCTTTGCTCAATGCATGGGCCCACCCTTGCCTTGTCCGTGACATGACTTGGACCCAGGTCTGACTGGCCTCACCTAGAGTTATAGTCCCTTCACCCTGAGCAGAGTCATGGGCCCCCCATGGATGAGGTGTAATGAGCTTTGGGGACCTAGCCTAGGCATGTTTGGGGATGGGAGGAAGAGTTGAGGCATCACCTTGAACCAGGTCTGGCTGGCCTCACCTTTGTATAAATGAAGTCTTGTGGAGGTTTGATTCCTCCTCCCATTCCCAAACATGCCTACTAGGTTGTGCAGAGCCAAAGGTGAATTGTGTGTGTGTACCAAAGCCTGCCCCCAAAGCCACCTTGGCTGCCCCAGAGCTGGTCAGAGCAGGGAAATGAACCCTAGTCTCCAGCTAGCAACCTGACCACTGAACTGACCTGTCTCTCTGCAGATGACTGGAAAAGAGGAGTTCTATTAGCCAAGTATGTTTTGGGGATGTAACCTCTTACTGTTGGGGACTACAACAGCAGGGAACAGATCCCCCATTGTGACCTGTTGGGCCCTTCTCACAAGCGACAGAGATTGGCACTGTTGGAGTCAGGATGCTGGGCACGATGGCCCATAGGTCTGACCCAGTATGGCACTTCTTATGTTCTTATGTTGTGATTTAATCTCTACAATGACCTGTGCATGGGGGGGAGGAGGACAGGACAGTTATTAATGAATACTTGAATAAACCAGCCAGGGTTTTCCTGGCTTTTGTTTTAATCCTGAAATTACTAATATCAGCATTTTCTGGTTTTTCATATTTGGGTGCAGATTCTGACTGGGAACATTTCCTGGTGCTCATCCCGCTCCTCCCCCTTAAATTTAATTGCTAGAGCTGAGTCTTGGCAAGCCCCTGTCCCCCCCCCCCAAATTTAAGCCCTGACAGTATGGATCAGGCCAATCTGTTGCCAATAAACCCACAGCTGATAATGAGAGCTGCATGTGTCTGTGCATGTGTGTGTATGCTTGTAAACATGTGTGTGTGCACACATGCATGTGTCTGCACACATGTGTGATGGTGTGTGTGTGTGCACACATGCGGGAGTGTGTGTGTGCGTGTGTGCAAGTGTGTGTGTGCACGCATGCGTGAGTGTGTTTGTGTGTGTGTTTGTGTGTGTGTGGACGCATGCATAAGTGTGTGTGTGTGTGTGTGTGTTAACACACCTGTATGTGTGTATGCACGCATGCGTGAGTGTGTGTGTGTGCATGCATGTGTGTGCTGGAGGAGGTCTGAGTTGAAGCTTTGAAGAACTGGCTGAGCCTTAGACCATTCCCCTCAACCCCACAGAGAACCAGAGAGAACTGTAAGACTCACAGCTGTGTCTTCTGCACCCTGCCCAAATTCACAGGTTGATCTCCTTTCAGTGATGTTTGTTTGCTTTAAGCCGATAACATTCCATCGCGGGTTTGTCCAAGCCTGCTCAGAAGCCATGCCCCCTGCCCTAGGTGGCGTTAGTGAAAAGTGCTCTTGGCCACTGCCGCAGTCTGACAATCCAGATCCAAGAGACAGTTTCTTGTCCTAATTGTTAACAGTCTGTTAGCTGTAAACTGCCTAATCATCAGGAAAGTCTTCTTTAAAACCTCCTGGCGGACCTCTCCTCTTTCTGGAGACAGTGCAAGACCTGGCTGTTCCGCCAGGTCTTTGGGGAGGGAGACGGGGAGGGTGGGAAGGGTTGGGGAAGGTGGGGGGAATTGGTTCCGCTCATGATAGTTTTATACATTTTATAAATTCCATTTTGATCCACAAAGGAGTAAGCAGCTCAGAAGAGAGTCTGCACAAACATGAACTAGGGACTTTCATATGGACTGAAAGAACTGAACCCGGCCTCAACATCCAGGACGAGAAGCACTGACCCACTCTGGACCGAGCCTCAGGACTGCTGCAACCAACCTGATTGTAACCAAGCCAAACACACGCACCTGAGACTTCGCATCTGCCTGAATGTTTGTTTGTCTTCTCCCCTGTCTCTCCCACCGTTCCCTCTCCCTGTCTCCCTCTCCTTGTCTTTTAGATTGTAAGCCACAGGCAGGGACCGCGTCTATTTCTATGTTCTGTACAGTGCCAGGCACATGACTGGCACTATATAAATGTTTATAATAACAATAATAATAATAATCTATGTGTTTTAAACTTTTAAACTGTTTTTATATTGTATTATCTGAATTGTATTATTGTACTATCTTAAGGCTGTATTCTGTCCGGTCTCTTGTTCAATGTGTACATGCAGCCACACAGTGAGGTCATGAGACGGCATGGGGTGCGGTATCATCAGTACGCTGATGACACCAAACTCTACCTCTCCTTTTCATCTGACCCAGACCCGGCAGTCTCGGTACTTACCCAGTGTCTGGTGGCTGTGCAGGATTGGATGAGGGTGAGCTGACTGAAACCAAATCCTGACAAGATGGAGGTGATGTTGGTGGGAAGGGCGGTGGGTGTGACGTCCCTAATCATTGATGCAGATCATCCCCCACTGGTCTCTCAGGTCCAGAGTCTCGGGATGCTCCTCAATCCGCAGCTTCACCTGGATCTCCAGGTTGAGGCTGTGGTGAGGAGTGCTTTCCGTCAATGACATCTGGTGCGACAGCTTCAGCCATATGTATCTGACTCCAACCTGGTCACTGTCATCTATGCCTTCATCACCTCAAGATTGTAATGCACTCTACGTTACAAAGAATGAGTTCTTTGCATCGGTCTTCACTGCGGAGGATTTGGGGGAGGTACCCACTAGTGGTGGGACCCCGGGCCCATTACCGGTTACCGGATTTACCGGTTACCGGTTCTACGAAAACCAGATTCCCGGATTAAATCTGGTATACCGGTACCGGATTTATTTCATTGGTTTCAATGGGGCGCTGTGTCCCCATTGAAACCAATGAAATAAATTAATTCCCTCCCCCTCCCCCTCCCAGGCTGCGCGGGTGGAAGGGGGG
>QEPC01001413.1:48482-60853 GCA_003113815.1 Sphenodon punctatus
CCCCTAGCTCCCACCCCCCCTCAACATCCCGAGCCCCGACCTGACCCTCCCAACCCCGGCCCCTAGCTCCCACTCCCTCACAACATCCTGAGCCAGCTACATAATCTTTGAGGGAGTGGAATCCCCTTACATCTTCCCTCCACCACAGCCATCTCAACGAGTTGCAGCTGTAGAAGAGTATATGCCCCACATAGTTTAGAAGTTGACAATATGTCCAAATATGGTTCTTGAATATTGGATAACTTAAAAGTGCCCAAATAGGAGGTTACTTTCCATGATCGAACCCTAGACATCTCATCCTGATCAGCCATGTCTTGAAGCCTCTGAAAGATTTCTACCCTAATCCCCAAAAGGGTTTTACCATAAAAATACTCAAAGGAGAATCCCATTTCTTTGATCAAACTAGTTAAATATAAAAGCCAAGGATAGATTCGGATCCCCTTATGTAACAGCTCCTCTCTTAGACATTGAAGCATTATTGATGCCTCATCCTGGCCAAGCAGTTTCAGTCAATATCTTATGTAAGCCCTCTTGGCAAGCAGTGAGATAGAATCCTCGTCTCAGCCCTCAAAATTGCCCAAGAACACTAGGGCCTACCTTGAGGAGTTTCCTTAGAAATATATTCTGGACTCCTTCCAGAATTATATTTGGAAATGGAACCAGTTCAATGCCAAAAAGCAACATAGGGGAAATCTTGGTCTTATATACTTTCAAAATATCAGAAACCAAGATCCCCCTTGAAATGTTATAGGCCTTAACAAGAGCCCTAGTAGCTTGTAAGGCCTTACCGGCTCTCACCCTCAAATGGTTTGTCCAAGTTCCTCTAGAACTAAAGGAAACCCCCAAGTAGATCTTCTTCCTCTGACCTTCAACATGACCAGCCACCATGCTGGTGGCAGCTAGATAGACAGATCTAGGGATAGGCCTTTCCTATCACAATGCATTTCTCAATAAAGTACATTATTTTAATCTAGAAACAATCTCCAAGGTGTTGATTACTTCTAAGCTGTTGCTACTGAGAATTCGAGCTATTTTCTTTTGTTGTGTGTAAACTCTGCTGCTGCCTAGCCAGAGCTCTAACAGGTCCTGGCACAGTAGGCAGTGAAGCCCCATCGCCACGTGGCCCTGCTCGATATGGGCAGCGGCTTGCGGGGTGGCGTTTTTTGTCCCTCCCCCCTCCCCAGCTGGAGCGACGAAAGCATAGGGTGGGGGTGCATGGCGAAAAAGGAAGCGGCCTGGGTGATGTCTCGCAAGAGGAGATTTCACGGCCGTCATCTTGGATTCAGGCGTGAAGCGGCCATTCCGTGCCTGCAAATCAGTGTGTGTGCAGCGTGTTAGCCCCAGTGGGGAAGCGCCATTTGGAGGGTGGGGGCAACAGGTGCTGGTCGGCCCAGTGCCCCCAGCAGGAGGGGCAGCCAGGGAGGGAAGGGCTCAGACAGAGCCCCTGATAAGGGCCAACAGCAAGGGGGACCCCTCAAGAAACCAGGCATCCCAGCAGCAGAGGGCGCACCTGTCTCAGGTAAGGGGGCAAGAATTGTGGAGCAGCAAGCCCCTAATTGAGGGGAACCCCTGTGGAAAATAAATAAGAGGGGCCCCTAGAAGGGCTGATTCTGACCGGGAGCGAGAGGGCCATGAGCCATGAACCTGCCCCAACAGTGCCAATAAGGAAGGCACTTGGGAGGGCCTGGGTGAGGGTGCGGGCTGAGCAGCCCCATCTCTGGGGATCACAGCCTCAGGGACTAACAAGGCTTTTATAGATATAGCCATGGCCAAAGGTAATGGGGGAAAGGAGGTCAAAGGCCCTGCCAGAAAGGCTCTCTTGAAGAGGGTTGAGGAGGTCCTCGAGGCTCTGCAGGCTCGAATGAGTGGATGTGAATCCACCCTGACCAGCCTGACGATCCATGAACAGGCTGCCGGTAGCCAGCAAGTGAGCTCGGGAGCCATCAAAAGGGCAGGTCTGGCCCCTGGACCGGAGCAGAGTGGCGAAGCCACAGGCGGGCTGGGGCAGGGGGTGCATGAAGGAGGAGGCGAAAGCCTCAGAGCCACTGGGGTGGAAAGGAAGGCTATGAACAGAGGAAGGAGGGCTAGTACGAGAACAATACAGCCCCTGGCAAGGTATAGGGAAGAGCCTGACAGGGACGAAGTGGCACCGGGGGGTCTAGTATTCGTGAGTGCACAAGAGCTGGGGGAAACGGGCACCCGGGCCCCAGCAGAAGAAGCCGGGCAACCCCCGGCTGGGCCTCCCCCCTCGCCCAGGCGAGGGGGAAGGCACCATTTGTCCCCACACAGGGACGATGATGATGAGCCATGAGCACATCGTGCATGAGGCAGTCAGTTGGCAGTAGTCCTGGAGACCCTCAACACATTCATGGGTCATTTCGAGGCGCTCGAGAAAAAAGTGGATGGACTGGCGGAGGCACGGCAGCAACCAGTGGTTCCGCACGCATGGCAGCAGAAAAGTACAGCATGCCCACAGGCATCCGCTGAGACGGGGACAAGACAAAGGGAGCAACGCCCACAGACTCACGATGACTCAATGGTGAATGTGGGAGCAGGCCCTAGTCGCGAGTCCATAGGTAAGTGCACGCAGTGCCAATGCGAGAAGGGGGATAACTTGAGGAGCAAGGAGCAATCCGCACAGGCAGAACCCCAGGGGACGTTCGAATGGGGTGGGTCGGTTCATGGGTACCGTGACCTGACCAGGACACAGCGAGGGTGCCTGAGGGCGGTCAGAAAAAGGCAGGTGTAGGGACACAGGGAGAATTAGGCACCCCTGCAGCCACACAGCAACAAGGGGCATGCAGTAAGTGTAGGGGGAAGGTCGATACGACCACAACAACTCAGCGGGAGCCGGTACCTGGGCGGCAGTAGGGGCTCCTGTGGGTGCCCACTTGGTCCTCCATACAAGGAAAAAAATTTAGAAGGGAGAATACATCGACGTATTCTCACTTCTATACACTGAACCGGTACCAGACCCGAATTCGAAGGAGAAGGAAAAAGGCAAAGAGAGATTCAAGCATTCCAAGGTGGAAAGGAATTGGACAAATTGGTCAGCCGCCTTTTCAGTGCTGATAGGGGTAATGATTCAGGCTGTCCCTGAAAGGGCAACCGAATTGATTAAGTACCTCGATATCATGCGCAGGGCGTACGACTCCGGGTGTCCGGGGGCGTGGCTCTGTTACGACGAGGGTTTCAGAAAGCGGGCAGCGATCACACCGGGGATTAGATGGGATGTTTATGCTACAGATCTATGGCTCGAGTGTATGTCTAAATACGGTTGGGATGCACAGGACTGACAGCGGACACACACTAGCCAGAGGGGGGGTGGCCCCTATGAATGATTCCTTTCGGGAGGGTGGGCACCGCAGAGGTCAGAGGGGAATGACTTGTTGGGATTTTAATGGGTTGGGGGGTTGCGCCCGCTCCATGTGCTGTTTTCGGCATGCTTGCACCCTCTGTGGGGGAGGACACCCGGAGGTTAGCTGTAGCAGGATGCGGGGCCCATTATGGGGTAGACAGCAAGGAAAACAGGGGACCAGGAGTAACCAGCCCCAAGGAGGAGGAAAGGGCCCCAACGCCGGTCAATCATAGGGCGTTACAGGATGTCCTCGCGGACTGCCCGATGATTGGCGAGGTGGAGTATGTTGTGTCAGGGTTCAGGGATGGTTTTATCATCCCGGCCAGATTTGAAGAAAGAAGAAGTCGGGTAAGGAACCTGAAATCAGTGGAAGGGAGGGAGAACTTGGTGGCCACCAAGCTTAGGAAAGAGCTTGAAGAGGGCCATATTGCGGGCCCCTTCACAGCCTTACCCTTCCCTGATTTACATGTGTCACCCCTAGGCATCGTACCCAAAAAGCAGGAGGGTGAGTTCTGGCTCATACACCACCTCTCTTACCCCAAAGGAAGGTCGGTGAACGACGCCATAGCCCCTGAGCTGTGCTTGGTTCATTATGCATCATTTGATGCTGCAATAGAGATGGCAAGGGAGTGCGGAAAAGGGCACTCCTCGCGAAATGCGATATTAAATCCGCATTTCGCTTACTGCCAGTCCACCCCGACAGCTTTAAGCTACTCGGGTTCCAGTTTGGAGACCAGTATTTTTATGATAAGGCAATGCCCATGGGGTGTTCCATATCATGCTCGACTTTTGAGCGCTTTAGCTCCCTGCTGGAATGGCAGGCCAGAAAGTGAACAAAATCACAATATATACTGCATTATATTGATGATTTTTTGTTCTTGGGTAAAAAGGATACAGAGGAGTGTAGGAATGCCCTTAAGGATTTCCAGGTTATGGCAGGGGAGCTAGGGGTCCCCCTAGCACCGGAGAAAATAGTGGAACAATCGTCGGTACTCACATTTTTAGGGGTCGAATTGGATACCGCGCAGCAAGTGTCACGCTTGCCGGTCGAAAAATTGGTGGCTTTAGTCAGGGATATCGAAACAATACTAGGGCGCTCCAAAGCAACAGTCAAGCAGCTCCAAGCCCTAGCGGGGAGCCTCAATTTCGCGTGCCGGGTAGTGGTGCCAGGCCGTGCCTTTCTATCCAGGCTGTACGAAAGGGCGGGGTCCAATTTACCGGGGCACTGCCACATCAGGATCTCTGCTGACATGAGGGACGATTTGAGAACTTGTCTCCAGTTCCTAAAATTTTTTAATGGAGTTAGTATATGGCGGCAGAGGTGGCTGATGGAAGCCGAGCTCCAGGTGCAATCTGATGCTGCTGGGTCCCTGGGCTTCGGAGTTTATTGGTCAGGGAGATGGTGTTCTGCTTTGTGGCCGACGAAGTGGGTTCAGGAGGGCTGGACTCGAGATTTGACATTTTTAGAACTGTTCCCCATAGTGGTAGCAATACACATATGGGAGAGGGAATTCGCAAACAAAATGATTCTATTTTGGTGCGATAACCTCGCAGTGGTACAGGTGTTGAACTCGCTATCATCCCACTCAAAAAGAGTGATGGGATTGGTGAGAGGGTTAGTGCGGCAATGCCTGATGAACAACATATTGTTCACGGCTAAGCACGTGCCGGGTATTAACAACGGCATAGCCGACGCACTCTCTCGCCAACAGATGGAGCGGTTCAGGCAATTGGCACCGGGAGCCAGGATCGAACCAGAGGAGCTGCCCGAGGGGATTTGGAACATTGGACTGTGACAATGTTCCAGGCAGTACAGGGTTCTCTTGCCCCACGCACAAGAACAGCTTACAGTCAGGCATTGGCTGAATTCCAAGAGTTTAGGATCAAGGAGGGGTGGAGGATGCAGTTCCCGATTACGGAAGCCCAAACACTGCAGTTTGCAGTGAACCTAAAAAAGAGAGGGCTGGTCCCAGGCACTATTGCAGGGAAACTGGCTGCCTTAACCTTTTATAATAAACTCGCTGGCTTTCAATCTCCTAATGGAGGGTATTTCATGCAAAAGATGCTAGAAGGGTGGGAACGAGAGTCCCCAAGAAGCGGCGATGACAGGAAGCCCATTACACCAACAATATTGCTAGGCATGTGCCAGCAACTCCACAGGGTGTGTTTTTCTGAATTTGAAAACCGGTTATTTCAAGCAGTTTTTAAACTGGCCTTTTTTGGGGCCTTCCGGGTGGGCGAGCTGGCATTTGCATCGTCAAAAAATCTAGCGGGTCCCGTTTTAGGCATAGAAGATGTCCAGGTGGCGATGGAGGGGCTGGAGATAGTGATAAGGGGGTCTAAGACAGATCAGCGCAGAAGGGGACAATTGATAAAACTAGCTAGGACAGTCGAGGAAGATATTTGCCCAGTTAAGGCAGTAGTTGAATATATGGGTAAGCGCCCAAACAGAGGGGGTCAGCTGTTTATTCACGAAAACGGCTCAAATCTCACGAGATATCAATTTTCGGCAGTAATGAGCAGAGCGTTAAAGGGGCTGGGTTTACCATCTCAAGAATTTGGTTCACACTCCTTTCGGATTTGTGCTGCTAGTTGCGCGGCGGCTGCGGGACTATCCGAGCAGCAAATAAAGGTGATAGGTCGTTGGAGATCGGGAGCATATCGATCATACGTTAGGAAAGTGCAGTTATAGCAAGGACTGGAACTTAGAAATTAGGACGGACACACAGGGAGTGATATTGGTTAACAATCACTGTGTTTTTCATAGGGAGCGAGCTTCCAGATTGGCAGCAGCGAGTCATCATAGCTGGCCACAGTATTGTCTACTGGGCCAGGAGATGAGCAGGATGCTCCTATTGGGGACCCAGCTTGGTCTGGGCCACCGGGCAAAGGTGTCGTGGTGAGGCCGGAGCGGGATGAAGTGGGCCCAGTTCCTGCCCTTGATCCACTCCTTGGCATCACAACAGCATCCAGACATACTTGTTATCCACTTTGGAGAGAACAACCTGCCGGTTGACACAGGTCTCCACCTGGTCACCAGTATCAAGAAGGACTTGCACGTGGCAAGAAGGATTCTCCCAAAAACTGTGTTAGTATGGTCTGAGATGCTCGAACGCATAAATTGGAGAAACGCCGTGCGCCCAAGTAAGGTTGACAGGGCTAGAAGAAAAGTTAACAAGGAAATTGGGAAACTGGTGCAAGAAATGGGTGGCCATGTAATTCGGCATCCCCAAATTAAATTTAGCAAGCCCGAGCTGTACAGGGTAGACGGTGTGCACCTGTCTGATGAAGGGCTCGAAATCTATCTTAGGGCCGTACAGGAGCAATTAGATAGACTACTTAAGTAGTTGGGGAGGGGGAAAGACTAGTCAAGCAGAAGCTGGCAGTCTTTAGTGGCAGGGGTCCTGCGATGTAGTTAGTTTAGAAATAGGGATAGTCTGCTGCCAAGTCATCTCCTTAAGAGGTGGGCTCTGAGTGAAGGCTAGAGCCGGCCGGCCAGCATCACTTCAAAGCAAGGGCGAGGAGGACAACCCCGGGGCCTTAGGACAGAGGCGGTCCAAGGCACGGGGGAGCATCTCCGCAATTCCTTCTTGGGGTCACAGTTGGCAAGGGCCTCCTGATCCGGCTTGGGGCGGCCGGACAGGTGTGACATTTGCAGCAGCTATAGTTAGCGTTATGGCGGTACTGAGGAACTTCAGACTGCTCAAGTTTATATTTAATATTATTAACTGAGTTAATAGTTAAGGTTCGCAGGACGAGAAGGGGCATAGCCCCCTCCTTAATAGAATAATTTTAATAAATTGGTGCGGCCTAGTTTTAACCCAACTCTTGGTGTCAGTGTCTTTCTTGGGGTGTGGGACAAGCCCCGTCGCCACGTGGCCCTGCTCGATACGGGCAGCGGCTCACAGGGCGGCGGTTTTTGTCCCTCCCCCCCCAGCTGGAGCGATGAAAGCATAGGGCAGGGGCGCATGGCAAAAAAGGAAGCGGCCTGGGCAAAGTCTCGTGAGAGGAGATTTCGCGGCCGCCATCTTGGATTCAGGCATGAAGCGGCCATTCCACATCTGCAACTCAGCGTGTGTGCACCCTCCCACCCTCCCTTTATGCACTGTGGGTCGAACCAGTCGTTGATCTTGTGCCCAAGGCCAGGAAGGAATTTTGCCGCCTTGCAAATTGGCACTATGCATGGTTGGTTTTTGCCTTCTTCACAGTGATAAGTTATGATTGGTTACGGTTGAAAGGGTATTGTTTAAAGAAAATTTGTCGCACCGCAGAGGTCCTGTGATGTAGTTAGTTTAGAAATAGGGATAGTCTGCTGCCAAGTCATCTCCTTAAGAGGTGGGCTCTGAGTGAAGGCTAGAGCCGGCCGGCCAGCATCACTTCAAAGCAAGGGCGAGGAGGACAACCCCGGGGCCTTAGGACAGAGGCGGTCCAAGGCACGGGGGAGCATCTCCGCAATTCCTTCTTGGGGTCACAGTTGGCAAGGGCCTCCTGATCCGGCTTGGGGCGGCCGGACAGGTGTGACATTTGAAGCAGCTATAGTTAGCTTTATGGCGGTAGTGAGGAACTTCAGACCGCTCAAGTTTATATTAGTATTATTAACTGAGTTAATAGTTAAGGTTCGCAGGACGAGAAGGGGCATAGCCCCCTCCTTAATAGAATAATTTTAATAAATTGGTGCGGCCTAGTTTTAACCCAACTCTTGGTGTCAGTGTCTTTCTTGGGGTGTGGGACAAACTTTGGTTTTTGGTCTTTCACCACTAATAAAATTGCAACATGATTGAACCTTGTGCTCCCAGGAGGACCCCACACCACTGTGCCCACAGGTCCACCCTGGCAGTGCAGCCTCTGCACCAAGGGGGGAATGGGCAAGGACCATTCTCACCCTACCCTCACTACAGAAGGGGTCACCTGTGTCAGGGACCAGGGTGGGGGGAGGTGTTGGGACAACCCTGGTGCCCGTGTATCAGCGAGAGAGCGGGCCCCGGCCCAGAGGCACCACAGCACACTGCCGTGCTGTTTGATGACTGGGAGGGGAGGGGGCAGGCCTCAGACCCAGAGGTGTCAGACTCCATGGGTGGAGACAGGGAAAGGGGAGGAGAAAAGGGGCGGTCAGAAGGGGAATCAGATGACTCCAGGGGCGGAGTCAGTGAAAGGGTAGGAGCAACAGGTAGGAAGGAGGGGGGACAGGGTGTAAGGAATCTGGGATGTCCCTTAGTACAAAATGGGAAAACTCTCAGCTGCTCTCCGATACAAAGGAGATAGTGTGTTCAGCATGTATACCAGCACTGCTGGTCTAAGAATGCCTACGGCTCATCATTGAGGTCAAGGGACAGGGAACCAGAGGTAGGGGCCAGGGACCCAAGAGTAGGGGATGGGGAAACAAGGCCCAGGGAGAAAGGGCCTTGGCAATAAGCCAAGGCAAGGGAACCCTGAAGCAAGGGAGTACACTGGAGGCACGGGGGAGCAAGGGAAACCCTGGGAGCGAGGAGGGGAGTGAAGGAAACCCTGAGGACGAACGAGGGGGCAAGGGAAACCCTGAGAAATGAAGAGGGGAGCGAGGGAAACCCTGAGGAACAAAGAGGGGAGCGAGGGAAACCCTGAGGAACAAAGAGGGGGTGAGGGAAACCCTGAGAAACGAAGAGAGGAGCGAGGGAAACCCTGAGGAACGAAGAGAGGAGCGAGGGAAACCCTGAGGAACGAAGAGAGGAGCGAGGGAAACCTTGAGGAACGAAGTGTGGAGTGAGGGAAACCCTGAGGACAAGCGAGGGGGTGAGGGAAACCCTGAGAAACGAAGAGGAGAGCGAGGGAAACCCTGAGGAACGAAGAGGGGAGCGAGGGAAACCCTGAGGAACGAAGAGGGGAGCGAGGGAAACCCTGAGGAACGAAGAGGGGAGCGAGGGAAACCCTGAGGAACGAAGAGGGAACGAGGGAAACCCTGAGGACGAGCGAGGGGGCGTGGGAAACCCTGAGAAACGAAGAGGGGAGCGAGGGAAACCCTGAGGACGAGCGAGGGGATGAGGGAAAAGAATAAAGAGAAGAACTAGAATGCAGAGACACCAGCCTACACAGAAACTAGGGGGCAACGATAGGAAGGAACAGGGAGAAAAAGACAGCAAACAATAGGGAACTAACAGTAGGGCATTGAGGGAACAACAGGGAGACAGACTAACATGAAAACAAGGCAGGGTGTGAGAGGGAAACAAACAACCTCCACCCTGGGGTGGGTGGACAAGGGAGGAGGGAACTAGGCAGAATCACACCAACCCACAAAGAACACACACCTTCCCAAAGGGAAGGGAAAGGGCCTCATACACTCAGAACACAAGGGGGGGGAACAGTACACAGAAACTTACCACCATCAGACACAATTCACAATAAAGACAAAGGAAAGCAAGGTGCATGTAGAGGAGAAAGAACAAGGTGAGTGGGCCAGGCCCAAGTCCAAGAGGAAGCGACTTGAAGCTCCACACCTGCCACCGCCCTCAGCAGTCCTAAATACTCCACAGAGCCAATCAGCCCGTGGCAGGTGTGGCCACGCCCACCACCAGGTGTGCGTGGTGAGCAAGGCAGGAGAGAGAGGGAGGATGCCATGAACAGGGAGAGAGCCACCCCATGCAGCACATTGCCAATAACGCAGGCTGCAGAGAGTACCCCCTAGAAGCCCCAAGACCAGGGGTTCAAGACCTGGCTGTGACAGTAGGCACCGCGGTGCCCTGCCGTGCTGTTTATTAAAATGGGGGGGGGCAGGCCACAGACCTGGAGGACCACAGTGTGCTGCCGCACTGATTGATAAACTGGATGGGGGGGCAGGCCGGTGAACCACAGTAGCGTCACGTGCCCTCGCTCAAAAAAAGTCCGCCCCTTGAGCCCGCTGTGCCACATGTCTTCCTCACTTGCCACTGTGACCCAAAATGAGGCAGCAAGCAGGGAACCTAAAATGGCACCCAGAAATCCAGCATATTGTGAGAGGTCCGGGCGCCTGTTTCATTGTTGGGCAACCGCGCCGTACCCAGATCACGTGCAAAGAGGTGGCTGCCTCCCATTCTCGCCTCTTCCTCCTGGGGGTGATGCCAAAACCCCGCCGTGGTGAGCACAAAGGGTGAATTAAACTATTTTTCCATCCTCTGGTGTAGGGCCAAAGTTTACAGCCCACGCCTCACAAGGAGAGGCCATCATCGCTAGAGCTGTCAATCTGACATTAATTAAACTTTAAAAAAGAAGTTGCCTTTAACACATTTGTTCTCTCCATTAGAATATGAATGAATGCATTCAGTCATTCCTGTTGACAACGGGATCAGGTGTGAATTGATACCAGCTGTGCTTGCATTTCCCATTCGTAATCCGATGCATATTTAAATGTTACATTTGTTCACAAAGTGTGTCTACAAGAGTAATCCCATCCTTACAGTTGTCTAGGAGCTAATCCTGTTACAGACAAATGGGCAGATATTTTCTCAGTATTAACACGACAAAATACTTTTAGAAATGTAAACACACCAACACATTCTAAGCCTTTGCGACAACACAGCTGAGGTGTTAGGCTGCTGGATTGTCAGAATGTATTATTTTGTTTTATTTTAATATTGGAATGTGCCACCAATTTGTGTAGCAAGAAACCACATTAATGTAAATGTGTGACTGCAGAAAAGTCTTCTTCCTTTCGGATATTGTTTGCAAGTCATATGATATTTTTCTGTCCAAACACATCAGAGATCAATCCCCAGCCAGGCAAAGAACACAGAAAATGTCACAGGGTTAATTATTTTCTAATTTGTTTTCAGTTCCAGTAAGTTCAAATCAAAACTTTTCTAGTAGGAAAATTTTGTTGGAAATAACTTTCCTGTGGAAAATTTTGTTTTCAATGAAGCAACATTTTCAGTTTGGAAAGTGTCAGTGGAAATTTTCCAACAAGCCATGCTTGTTCTTGAGAAGGGATGAGAGTGGAGCATTACTACGCCCTAGTAGTTACTGGTGTGCAGTGACCTACAAAAAGAGGGTTTTTTGCTTTCTTTGGACAGATGAGATGACTTTTAGTTTCAAGTAGACAGGCTCTAGAGCTTAAATAAACTGGATTTCTGGTACCCAAATCTACTCAAAAATTTGGGGAGGTTAACTGGTACCCAATTTCAACCTGATTTGGGTTGGAATATCCCAGGATGTTGAGTTCCAGTCCGGGAATGTCAACTTCTGATCCCGTTTTTTTCATTTTCCATCTTGATTAGCCAATCAGTAACTGGAAAATAAAAAAATCAGTACTGGGAATTATGGATTTTTGGGGTATTCATGTGCCCAATCAGTGATCAGGTAGTCTGTTAAATATCTAACACAGTACTCAAAAATGTGGGTCTTATCTGCAAGTGCCAATGAGGTCCTCATTTCAGCTGTTTTCTGGACCCTCAATAAAGAGTCTTTACCTAGACAACCCTTTTTGTATATAGTCACAAATGATGAGATGCTGGAGTTGTCTGCTGATGTTTATTTCTGAAGAGTTGTCGAAGTATTGGATAATCTAATAAACAGTCTCTCTCTAAGAAATAACAAATTCTGCTATAAATCTTTCTGTGTGGGCATGTCAAGCTCTCTCAAGCACTACACACAGCTTTCTAGAAATACGCTAATTGCTCTAATAAAGATGAATACAGCTTGAGATGGAATTGTTATCAAACCTTATGATAACCTCTCTCGTGAACTTCATTTCCGATAATGAGTATGTAGTTTCCGATAATGGAGTTTAGCTCCATTCCTTTTAAAACGAATGCAAATATTTAATGTGCCTTTAGAAGAGATGTTAATCCTTCTCATTACTGTTGTGCAAATCAGTTTATTGCTTGGTTATGATCAGAATCTTTCCAATCAAGTCTATGATTACAGTGGGAAAAATTTAAATTGGTAAACTATGATTATTGATAAACTATGACCAGGGCCCCGATTCTTCCGTGGAATTTAAAAAAAAATTCGGCGGGAGTCAGGGGCCAATTCTGCGCCTCGGCGCGATTTACCATGTGGGGGGGGT
>QEPC01001413.1:86518-98213 GCA_003113815.1 Sphenodon punctatus
GAGAGGTACAGCTGAGTATCATCAGCATACTGGTGACATCGCACCCCGAACCCTCTCACGACCTCCCCCAAGGGCTGCATATAGATGTTAAATAATAATGGAGACAGAATCGATCCCTGCTGAACGCCACACGGTAACATGTTAGGGATGAGCAGAGAATGCACATACTCTTATCTGGGGATGATTCATGTTGATCTAGAGCGGTTGCAGCGTTTGGAGCTAGGATCATGGATGAAGGCGGAAACTGCCGGATTAATGGGCAGTAAATCAGTAGGGGCCAAGTTGGGCTAGCATAAGCTCCAGGGAAGAGCAAGTCTTCACTCAGAGAGGAGTGTAAGTTGAAAGGGAGGAAATAACATAGGGTCAGGGGCATACAAGTATATAGGGAACCCCCCAAAAAAAGGAAGTGGAAAGGCCCAAAAGATTGGCAGTAGAGGGTCTGATGATGATGATTAAGTGATGAAATGATATAAAGCCAGAATAAGCAGTTATATGGTGTCAAAGCTGGATAAAACAATTAGTTCCCCGTTGTGGGTATTTATATATTGTGTTTAAATATATTTTATGTTAAATGTGGATCTTGCCCTAATTGAGTGGGCAAATTTTAAATAATGCATTCGGAATATCACATACTTACTGCATAAGGTGGCTGAGACTGTATACATACACTAAAAAAGGGGGAGTAGTATTTATTTTTGGTTGGTTCAGCCCCTTAATTTGATATATATATGCTAAGTGTGGAAACTGTTGTTGTTGTTTATTGCTGTTATTGTGGACTGGCAGCTAATGGCGAAAGCTAATGTCGCAAATAAACATATTTATTATATTCCCTCCTTTCTTCCTGAAGCATCAAGGTTGTCTGCAGCTGGAGGCGGGACTGTTGGGGGTGACATTCAGGGCCAAACTGAGCCCCAGGTTTGACTGAGGGGTTTTTGCCTTCCCCTGCAGCGCGGCTGTAGCTCAGCTGTTTGAGATGGCTGCTTTCTGTCATTTCCAGCCTCAGGGACCCCAGTTTCTCCTCATGGCAGTTTTTTTGAATGAACTCTGTCTTATTGGATGGATTTTTCTGTGCAGATAGTTGGGGGGTGGCTGGTCCTGTTACAGGAAGTGCAGGGTGCTGGACTAGATGAATCCTGAAGTTCTGTCTGACTTTGAGACTCTGTGGCTACGGCCAGAGCTGGTCTCCAATGTAGCTCTGCCATGGTTCGTGGGGAGAATGAGCAGAAGGTGGGGAGTGGGAGAAAAGTGGGTGTCCGAGTCTTGGGGGGGGGGTAACAGTCAGGGGCCAAGCTCCCCCAGTCAGTATTCAGCAGCGTCCTCAGCCAGGAAGCCTTTGGGTGGGATGGTCACAAGCCAGGCTAGAGGTGGCCTGGAGGGGTGGGGTGTTTGGGGAAATGGTGGGAAGGAAGCATGTGTGTGAGAGGAGAGGCAGCGTGTACTGGGTATATGGGATTCCCACTCCTCCCCAGCAGAACAGCAGAGACAGACAGATTATTTTGGAAGTAAACTTGGCAGTAACCTCTTCATTAGCTGTCATGGGATTGGGGTCTCACTCCCCCACTCTAGGCTGTCATGACTCACTTTCCCTGGCTTGCAGCTCTCACTGGACCTGCTCTCTCTCTAGAACCAATTCATCCTCTGATGGGGGAACCTTCTTGTCACCGTTTCAACCTCAGAGTTTCCCAGCACAGACTCTTTCTCTCTTGGTTCATCTGTGTTTGTAACATAGAATTTACCCAAACTGTGTCCCATCAATGTTAGGATTAGCAATTCCACCGAACCACACTAAATTCATTTAAAAGTCATTTAATGAATAAATCATGAATAAGCATTCAGTTCAAGATTATACTTGAGTAGAGAAATCAAAATAACATAACCAATAACGCCTTCCTATGTGTACTTGGATTCTCCTGACTTAGACTTGCCCTAATCAAAGTCCAAGACTATTTCAGTTCATGTCACAGCCAGTGATGGAAAGCTTGGCTGGGTACAAGTCTTAGGGTTTCCAATAAATCGGTCCTTACTTCATAGCTTCTTTGGTGCAGCCCTTGTTTGGCTGGTCAGATGTGACAATGAAGATGAAGAAAACTTTCTCTTTGTCTTCTCTTCCCCTTTGTTTGATTTTCCCACCAAGTTGCCCAAGGAAGGGAAGAGCACTTCTCCCCAGCCACCCAGGGAAGGAAAGGGCACTCTTCCCCAGCACATTATTTCAGATATAATTGGCAAAAGGCGCTCCAGGCCACTGCCGACATCAGGAAGTCCAGGCACAGCTGCGAATCCAGGAGCACCCGCAGGCTCTGCACCTGAGATGTCAACAAGGGACATCTTGTGAGGAACATTATATTTCTGCTCCCTTGTGTTTAAACTCCTAAAATATTTATAAAACACAAGAACATCCCCTTTAAACCCTCTTCTTGTTGGGCTGAACAAAGAGGCTCCAACCACTTCACACTGTTGACTGTGAGCTCAATGCCCATTTGTAGACCTAATGGAGCGATGGGAATGCTTAGCCCACTGCATTGTTAGCTTCTGCTAGAATGACTATTTATTTATTTAGTTCTATTTATATGCCGCTCCCCTATGCCTACGGCATCACGGGGTGGCTTCCAACATAAAATAAACAATTTATCACAATATAAAACATATAAAAATCTACACAAATATTATTAAAACAATTTTAAAATACTCCCATACATAAATTTAGCCCACCCTTCCCTCCCCTCCTCCGAAGGTCTGGGAGAACAGCCATGTCTTGCAGATCTGACGGAAGGCCAGCAGACTCGTGGCCAGTCATGCTTCCTCTGGGAGGGAGTTCCACAACCAAGGCCTAGCCACCGAGAATGCCCTCTCCATTTTAGCCCCCCGCTTTATGCAAGGGACCTCCAAGAAGGCACTCCCGGTGGACCAGAGAGTCCGTCCTGAGTCACGGAGGGTGAGGCGGTCCCTGAGGTATCCAGGTCCAAGACCGTACAGGGCCTTATCGATCCAAGTCAACACCTTGAACCTGGCTCGGCACATTACAGGCAGCCAGTGCAGTGCATGGAGCACTGGTGTTATGTGCTCTCGTTGGCCCGTCCCTGTTAGGAGACAGGCCGCCGCATTCTGAACTAGATGCAATCTCTGGGCCAGCATCAAGGGAAGCCCCACGTAGAGCGCGTTACAGTAGTTGAGTCTCAAGGTGATGAAGGCATGCATCAGAGTGGCCAGGTCGGGTCTGGAGATATATGGGCGCAGCCTCCGCACCAGATACAGCTGGCAGAAAGCCATCTTTGCCACCACATCCACCTGCTGATCTAGACAGAGACCCACGTCCAATAATACCCCCAGACTCCGAACCTGCTGGGCCACAGAGGGGAGCACCCCTTTCACAAGAGTGGGTACCACCTCCCCCACACGGCCTACCACCATCACCTCCATCTTATCGGGATTGAGCTTCAGTCTGCTCTGCCATAACCAGCTTACCATGGCCTCCAAACACTGAGATAGCATGGAGACGGCAGGGTCTGGGTCAGCTGAAAAAGAGAGGTAAAGCTGGGTATCATCAGCGTATTGGCCATGCACCATGGGCAAGGATGTGGACAGCTTTTCCCTAGGGTAATAAAGAGACAGGAGAGGGGGGGTCATGTGCCTAGAATGTCTATGGGAAATAATTTCAAGGATCTGGCAAAAATCTATGTACATTTTTTTTCGTGTCCAATTCTGACCAAGTGGAAATTTTCACACATTGCTCATTTCCATTAAACATACATCCAGGTATTCCAGAACTTGACTGAATCTGCTGCTTTGATTGTTAGAATAAGTAGAAAAGGTTGCAAGTTCTGATTTTTTTTACTAGTACCTAATAAATACAAATTATTATTATTATTGAAAGCATGAAGCCTGTAATCAAATTGTTGTGGCCTGCTGCATCCATCTCGATTGATGCACTATTAACTCTCTCTCTCTCTCTCTCTCTCTCTCTCTNCACACACACACACACACACACACACACACACTTTGATAAGTTGGAAAAGTGGGCTGAAACTAACAAAATGAATTTCAACAAAGATAAAAATGTGAAGTTTTGCATTTAGGTAATATGTACAAGCATAGGATGGGTGATCCCTGGCTTGGCAGCAGTACGTGTGAAACGGATCTTGGGGTTGTCATTGATCATAAGTTGAACATGAGTCAGCAGGGTGATGCAGCTGCAACAAAGGCTAATGCCATTTTAGGCTGCATTAACAGAAGCATCGTGTCCAAGTCACAAGAAGTGATAGTTCCACTTTATTCTGCACTGGTCAGAGCTCACCTGTCCTGGAGTCCTGTGTCCAGTTCTGGGCACCGCACTTTAAGAAGGGATTCGACAAATTGGAACGGGTTCAGAGGAGACCGACAAAGAGGGTCAGAAGTCTGGAAACCAAGTCCTGTGAGGAAAGGTTGAAGTAGCTGGGTATGTTTAGCCTGGAGAAGACTAAGGGGAGACATGATAGTGTTCTTCTGCTACCTGAAGGGCTGTCACAGAGAGGGAGACTAAGGTCAGTAGAACCCCATATCTGACACTGATGCTGCTTAATGCAAGATCGGTGGCTAATAAAATGTGATCTTATTCAAGATGAAGTTGCCATCCTGATCTGCATTACAGAGATCTGGCTGATTTTGCCCCAGATGGTGCCAACCGGGTACTTGGCTTATGGTCGGGGACTGAGGTACGGAGTGGCTGTGCTCTGTAAAGACGCCTTCACCTTTCAGAGGTATCTGGTGCCTGACTCACCCAATATGGAGTGTGTCCTTGTATTGTCACAACCTGACACAGCAGCATGGTTTTGAATCTGGCTCTCCAGGGTATCCGGCAGATACACACACACACGTTTTTTATTTTTGAGTTGGACGGAAATGTGAAATAACAGTTTGAGCAGTGTGTGAGAGGGACATTGTTAAGCTGCATCTGGATTTCTTCCTGCTCTGCCTATCCTGAGTCTGCACATTTCCCCATCCCTCACTATGAGATGTAGCCAATTGGTCATTTTGAAATATAAAACACTAGAAGCTCTAAGCTCCCTCACCCCAACTTTTTATAGTTTAGAATCAATATGTTATAGATGGGCTTGTCAACATTCACAATCCTAGGGTTGTGTTTGTTTTCCAAAACTCCGGTTGCTGAAGTCCAAAAGAAAAGGAACTTTGTACTCCCCCTTTGGCCATGGAGCAAACTTGAAGATGTGACTGCAGTCAAACTGTAAGAGTTCAACAACCCAAAGATAGAACCCAAGATAGATTCCTTTTAAATCTCATGAACGCCTGGCCTGTTGCACAGCTGTTTTGACAGGATCCCAGCTCATCTGGGAGAAGGCAGAATCCTAACTTTGGCAGAAACCAAAAGGATGAGTGGTTTCTCATTAAGCGAAAGCAATTAGCCACTCGATTTTTGGAAGAGAACTCAGTCTCTAAATGAAACTTGATACTTAAAGAGCAGAGAGAGCTCCCAGGAGTTTGCCGTCATCAACTTGCATTTGAATGAACTTTCTGAAAGGAACTGCACTCTCTCTGGGTAATTAGAGCTTTAGTGGAATGATAAATAAGCTGGGAACTTGTCTGGGTTTCCTGAAGGTAAAATACTCCAAACAAGTCAAATGGTGAGTCGCTAAACATTGGCGCCTGCACAGGAAGACATTGGGTGATTTCAGACGTGACGAGATCACGCTGAACCACACTGAACCACGGTGAACCCCGCGGCGGGGCGAAAGGCCCCTGAACGTCTGCACAGCGTGCGCCAGATGTTGGCCACGCTGAATCTGCACATGGGGTCAATTTGAACCACGCTTCCCGGGCTAGCCGGGGGAAGGTCCCGGGAAGCGTGGTCAAATGGACCGCGGGCCGTGGCCAACAAAAAGTAACGTCTGGCCGCGTGCCACGGGCCGGGATCCCCGGCGGGATCCCGGGCCGTGGCACGCTCGGCCAGACGCGGCGGCCGCATTGGCCCCGCCGCCCGCCCGTCTCCTCGGAGGGCGGGCGGCGGGGTGCATGGAGGGGGCGGGGCCGTGCGGCCGCACGTTGCGCCGCGCGGCCCCGGCCCCTCCCACTTTCCCCACCGGGATCCCCCCGGCACGTCTGTTGGGCCGTGCAGGGGTGACCCCGGCGGGGAACGAAGACGTTCGTTACGGTACGGGGCCAAAGGGCCCCGTAACGTCTGAAAATACCCATTACTGAACTGACAGACCAGCCTTCATTTGTAGAGGCATTAACACAGACTGTAGAAAGCTACAAACTGATACATACCACCATGACAATATTCTGACAACTTGATAGGAATGTGAAAGTGAGTTCATAATAAAGAGTGTGACATGCATTTCATAAAAACAAGAGTTTTTAAGTAACATGAAACTCATTAGCACTGTCATAAAGAAATGATTATTCATGTAAGGTGCTCTGGCAGCAGGTGCATGAGGAATCTAACGGAAAATGGGTTTTCAGGCAGAAAATTGTGCTTCAGAAGCAAATCCCCATTGCACATCTCTCCCTTGGAGGCAGGGAATCCGTAGTTGAAACATAATCCAGCTGCTGTGAAATGTGCTCATCCCTGATGGGGGCAGTGTTAAGGTTGCACTTTCAAGTTGAACACAGTGTTGTGTGGCTTGCAAACTTGATTTCTTAATGTTATTTCACTGATGCTATGTTTTGTGTTGAGTTTTTCCCCCCTACAAAAAACTACAAGAGAACAAATCACTTCTGACTGAAGCAGCTCTCAAGACGAGCAAGTCTCTGGGGCTTAGTTTCCTTAAAGATACTGGGGAAAGCATTAAATCAGCTCTCCCCAGAGGTTTACATCAATTCTGTTTATGAATAATGTATTGTCGTGTGTAGAGGAGAGACCATTTGTGCCTGCACGCATGTGCAGAGAAGCCCTTCCGAGCAATCTCTAATTAAGGATGGCTCCGCACAGGCTTCATCCCTGTAATAAGGGCATGAAGAGCATCACACATGAATTTCTCTCATGATGAGCAGCGATCCCTCTGCAACAGCCCCGACAGCTCTGGGGCCAGCAGGGGACCCATGGTCATGAAGGGACACACAGGTACTTTGGGGGGCTGAGGCCCCACACCACTCCCTCAGACTAGTACAGAAATAGCCACATGCAAAATGACACTTCCATGGTCATTAAAGCCCTTTGGTTTCCATTTTGTTCTGCTCATTTTTCATTTCGATACTTGATCATTTAACCAGTCAGTCGAGTAACCAAATATTTGAATGAAGCCTGCACAAATCGCATTTTGGAGCAGTAGGGCTCCATGCAGCTGGCTCTAGCAGTTCATATGCTGGAGCGGTTAGCCTCACTCACTGTCTCTGATGGACTTTTCTCAGAGCTGTGAGGTTCCTTGCAGCAGTGGCAGCTCTACTTAGTTCCCTGCTTCTCACCGGGGCTACTCAACATCCCCTCAGGCAGTCATCTTGTCTGTCTTGGCTCTCCTCCTCTGACTGGAACCACCTCCTTGTGGGGTTACCCATTGAAATCAGGGAAGAGCAATGCTGGCTTGGGTGGGGTTGTGAGATGGTATGGGGTGCAATGTCATCAATATGCTGATGACACCCAACTCTACCCCTCATTTTCACGAAACCCAGACCCGGCAGTCTTGGTGTTTACCTGATACCTGGCATCTGCTGGGGATTGGATGAGGGTGAGTCGACTGAAGCTGAATTCCAACAAGATGGAGGTGATAGTGGTGAAAAGGGCAGTGGATGTGGTTGTTATTATTATTATTATTATTATTATTATTATTATTATTNAAAAACAGCTCCCTGCAGGCTCTTGCGTTGAGGGCAGAGTCCCCTGAATCCCAGGGAGTGAAGTGATTGAAGCAGGAGTGAGCGGTCAACAGTGTCAAAGGCAGCATGGAGATGAAGGAGGACAAGAATAGAGTAGAGGCGATTGGATTTAGGCACAAGAAGATCGTTGGTGATCTTAGCAAGAGCAGTTTCAGTGAAGTGAAGGGGTAGGAAGCCGGATTGGTAGGGGTCAAGGGAGGAGTTGGCGGAGAGGAGGTTGAGGCAATGGGAGTAGACAATCCATTCAAGGAACTTGGAAGCAAAAGGGATGAGTGAGACAGCACAGTAATTAGAGGGTTCAGAGGGATCCAGAGTGGACTTTATGAGGATGGGGGAGACAGTGGTGTGTTTAAAGGCAGAGTGGAAGGAGCCAGAAGAGAGGGAGAGGTTGATGATGTGAAGGAGGGGAGCAGCGATGGTGGAAGCAACGGAGGTCAGGAGGTGGGAAGGAATGGGGTCCAGGGGGCATGTGGAAGGGTTGGAGGAGGTGATCAGGGAGGAAATTTCCTCAAGGGAGGTGGGAGGGAAGGAGGACAGGAGAGAGCTGGGGGGAGGAGGGGGGGAGTAGTAGGGGGAGAGGACTTGGAAGCAATTTCCAGGTGGATTTTGTCAATCTTAGAGGTGAAGAAGCGAGCAAGATCCTAAGCGGAGACAGAAGAGGGAGGAGGGGTTGAGAAGGGAGTTGAAGGTGGAAAAGAGGCGGTGAGGGTCCCGGGAGCAGGACTCAATGCATGAGGCATAGTATTGCTGTCTAGTGAGGGAGATAGCGATGAGAGGCAGAATTTGAAGTGGAGGAAATCAGTGCGGTAGTGGGATTTGCTCCAGAGGCATTCAGCAGCCCGGGTGCAGGATTGGAGATGGCGAATGGTAGGGGTGAGCCAAGGACGAAAGTTATGGGAGCGAGCCGGGCGTGAGGAGAAAGGGGCAAGGGAGTTGAGGGTGGAGGCGAGAGAGGAGTTGAAGGTGGAGATGGCAGAGTTGGGGGAGGAGGAGGAGAAAACTGAGGGAAGAAGATGAGAGGGTTAGTGAGGAGGAGGCCCATGCCACCACCCCAGCCTTCGGNGGGAAGCGATGTTGAGGCGGATCTTGTCTATCTTGGAGGTGAAGAAGGAAGCAAGATCCTGAGCAGAAAGGGAAGAGGGAGGAGGAGGACAGGGGGGCTTGAGGAGGGAGTTAAAGGTGGAGAACAGGCGGCGAGGATCCTGAGAACAGGACTCAATGCGGGACGTGTATTAATTCTGTCTAGCGAGGGAGACAGCAGAAGTAAGGGAGGAGAGACAGAATTTGAAGTGAAGGAAGTCAACATGAGTGTGGGATTTGCGCCAAAGGCGTTCAGCCACACGGGTGCAGGAGCGGAGGTGGTGGATACTGGGGGTGAGCCAAGGATGGGGGTTGTGGGAGCAGGCAGGGTGGGAGGAGAGGGGGGCAAGGGAGTCAAGGGTGGTGGAGAGAGAAGCATTGAAAGCAGGAATGGCAGAGTCAGGGGAGGAGGAGGAGGCGAAGACTGAGGGGCAAAGCGGGGAGAGAGAGGAGGCAAAGTTCAGGTGGTTAATGGCCTTCAGGTCACAGAAGGGGCATGGAGAAGAGGAAGGGGGACAGTGGGAGACATTGAAAGAGGCAAGGAAGTGGTCAGAGATGGAATGAGGATCAAAGGAGATATCAGAGACAGAGCAATTCCTAGAGAAGATGAGGTCAAGAGAATGGCCATTAGCGTGGGTGGGGGAGTTGGTCCAAAGGTTGAAGGAGGAGGCTAGTGAGAGGAAATGAGAGATGGAGGGCTGGGAAGGGACATCAACGTGAATGTTGCCTTTACTGAGGATGAGAATGGAGGTATCGTTGGAGAGGAAGAAAGTGAGTCAGGACTCAAATCCAGAGAGAAAGGAGGAGAGAGATCCAGGGGGCTGTAGATGACAGCAACGTGGAGATGGAGGGGGGAATAGTGGTGCACAGAGTGAGCCTCAAATGAAGGGAAGGAGAGAGAGGTGGGAGGAGAAAGTGGTTGGAATTGACAGGATTTTTTTTTTTTAATTATTATTATTATTTTATTATATAGCACCAGAAATGTACCTGGCACTTTACAGAGAACAAAATAGACAGAGTCCCTGCCTGAGAGCTCACAATCTAAAGACAGGGGGAGGGGAGACAGGGAAGGGGGAACAGAGGGAGAGACAAGGGATGCAACTTTCACGAGGATGTGAGAGCTCAGGTACACGTTCTTGGCTTGGTTACATTACACTGGGAGTTTGCAGATAACAAGCAGGGGATAATCCTGGGTGGGGGTGATTAGCAGGAGTTAGGAAAGGCGGAGCGGAAGAGGTGGGTTTTGAGGAGGGAGTTGAAGGTGTGGAGGGTGGGGGCAAGGCGGATGAGGGCAGGGAGGGAGTTCCAGGCATGCGGGGCAGCGAGAAAGAAGGTGGTTGGAGGAGAAGGGGAGGCATGGGAGGGTGAGGGAGGGGATGGAAGAGGATAGGGATGGGCGAACATGGTTTGGAAGTTCAGAATTTGGCCCAAACTCAGCCTGTTCGGACGACCGAACCTGACCCCAAAAATGAACTGACCGAACCGAACTCAATTCCGAACGTCTAAATGGCCGTATAGTTCAGTCAGTTCGGAACGCGTTCGGGTGGCAAAAACCTATCACTGGAAGGCAAAATGTGACAGGGAGGAAGAGTCAGCTGAGGAGCAGACTTCCAGGCACCAGTGGTGGAGAGGCTTGGAGTAGCAGCCAGCCTGCCCAATCACCATCCCTTTTCACCTCGGACCACTGGCTTCGCAGTCTGTGATTGGCCACGGGCTAGGCTGCATGGAGTCAATGGGGCTTGTGGTGAGGCGGACACAGCAAGAAACAAAACTGATTGCTTCCCCACTTCCCAACACCTTCTAAGCTAATTGCTGTTCCTGAACAGCAGGCGTTTCAGAAGGCTCCCTCTCTCCCAACAGTTTTTGTTCCTTCCTGTTCCTAATCCATTGCCATCTTCCTCCTATTTCACCCATCCAACCCATTTACCTCCATATTCTCATTTATTTAGATTATATTAGATAGATTTAGGTGTTGTTTTTACACCTCCCTGTGTTTCCTGTGTTCAATCTTCCTCCCTCCCTCCCCCCTCCATTGAATCCTTTTCGCTCTTCCTTTTATTCCATCCCTGATTCCCTTCCCCTGTTTTAAGTTTTGGATTTATTTAGAATAGGGATATTATTAGATTGATTTTCATTTCAGTTTTGTACCCCTTCAGCCGTTTTGGACTAGCTTTTCTCTCTAGCCCTTTTCACTCTCCTTCAGTGTTTTATGGGGTTCAAATGGGGTACTCCAGAGTACTGGACTGGCTCGCCACTGTCACCGGGGTTTGTTGGTTTTGGGGCCCTCTCTTTGTTTAGAGGCTGCCGCTCGTGTGCCCCACCAGGCCAGCTGCAACCCAGTTGCCTGTGCCCGCGTGGGTCCCCACGTGATCAGAAATCCTTCACTGCAATCAGGGAGCTTTCAGAGGTCCACACCCCTAGCCAAGCCTCCCCTTGATCTCCCAGCCCAGCCGTAACGCAGAGAATGTTCTCTGGCCACCTGTAGCTTGGAAGACTTTGCAGTGGGGTCGTCTTATATGAAAAAGGTTCGTCTAGGCTCTCACCTAGTGAATTTCCCAAGGCCAAATAAAAACAAGCATGTTAGGCTTGATTATAAAACATATATTGAGTACATAGAAGTATAAGGCTGTTGATCAGATAGTGCAAGTCAATAAATCAAACATAAAGTCCACGCATTCTAAATCCACTGATATTCCCTGACTGTCTCTTACCCTAAGAGGTACAATACAGGTCCATCAGATGCTGTCTCGGTCTGGAAGTTGAAGACCGGGTTCAAATCTTAGTTCATAGCCAAGTCTTTAGTCCATAGTTT
>QEPC01001413.1:112813-124014 GCA_003113815.1 Sphenodon punctatus
AGGGAGAGGAGACAGATCGCACTGACAGACTGATCTCAGGGGAAGGCGGCAGAGAGGGGGGCAGGCACACAGGGAGAGGAGACAGATCGCACTGACAGACTGATCTCAGGGGAAGGCGGCAGAGAGGGGGGCAGGCACACAGGGAGAGGAGACAGATCGCACTGACAGACTGATCTCAGGGGAAGGCGGCAGAGAGGGGGGCAGGCACACAGGGAGAGGAGACAGATCGCACTGACAGACTGATCTCAGGGGAAGGCGGCAGAGAGGGGGGCAGGCACACAGGGAGAGGGGACAGATCCCACTGACAGACTAAGCTTAGGTGAAGGGGACAGAGAGGAGGGCAGGCAGACAGGGAGAGGGGGAAGGGGCAGATAGGGGTTCAGGCACACAGGGAGAGTGGACAGATCCCACTGACAGACTGAGCTCAGGGGAAGGGGGCAGAGAGGGGGGAGGTGCACAGGGAGAGGGGGCAGATTGCACTGACAGACTGAGCTCAGGGAAGGGAGCAGAGAGGAGGGCAGGCACACAGGGAGAGGGGACAGATAGCACTGACAGACAGCTCTGGGGAAGGGGGCAGAGAGAGGTGAGGCACACAGGGAGAGGGGGCAGATCATACTGATAGACTGAACTTAGGGGAAGGGAGGAGAGAGCAGGGCAGGCACACAGGGAGAGGGGACAGATCGCACTGACAGACAGCTCTGGGGAAGGGGGCAGAGAGAGGTGAGGCACACAGGGAGAGGGGGCAGATCATACTGACAGACTGAACTTAGGGGAAGGGTATAGAGAGGAGGGCAGGCACACAGGAAGAGGTGATAGATCCCACTGAGAGACTGAGGTCAGGGGAAGGGAGCGGAGAGGAGGGCAGGTGCACAGGGAGAGGGGAAAGATCACACTTACAGACTGAGCTCAGGTGAAGGGGGCAGAGAGGGGGGCAGGCACACAGGGAGAGGGGGACAGATCCCACTGACAGACTGAGCTCAGGGGAAGGGGGCAGAGAGGGCGTAGGCACACAGGGGGTGGGGAAAGATCCCACTGACAGACTGAGCTCAGGGGAAGGGTGCAGAGAGGAAGGCAGGCGCACAGGGAGAGGCGACAAATCAGTGATCACACAGACAGACTGAGCTCAGTGGAAGGGGAAGAGAGGAGGGCAGGCACAGAGGGAGAGGGGACAGACCCATGATTTGGACCCTGCTTTTCTTGAGTGCACCCCATAAACATGTTTGCGCCCAATGTCCATGTGACCTCAAAGTGGGTACTAGTTTTCCAAGCGGCCCCAGGAAGGCAATGGTTCTCCAGCCGTGGTCTAAGCTGTGCAATGTTTTGAAATGGAGGTAAGTCCATAAATAGAAAGAGTGAAATCACCAGTAAAACTTAGATTTAGCTTTGACTTTCAAGCCCATCATGCTGTAGAAGGTCTGACATTAGAAAAATGGATTTAGTCCTTAGCTAATGCTAACCTCTCCAAAAATCCCCTCAGAAGTGAAACTATAATGGCACTATAATGGAAAGGGGCCCGATTTTTAATTTTCCAACCGTTGGGCCCTATAACACATGGACACAAGATGTGAATTAAGTGTAGTCACAATAGCTTTTCTTCTGATGTATGTTTGTTCCATTTCTTTCTCTGGGCAATTGAGGGCAATCGACAGGCGAGAGAGAGATCTTCTGAAGAGAAAGGAGACAGGCAGGCGAAGGTGGGGAAGAAAAGCAACGTGGATTGAATACTCAGAGACAAGAGCTGAACTTTTCTAGATTGCCTTTCAATGACTTATCTTTTCCCCCAGCTGAGTAGAAATCTTCTTGTGGTACAACTAGGGATTAAAGACTTCATTGTCTGCCAGATGCCGAAGCTCCAGTTTCCACCATTGGGCAACCCTGGCTGTTTTGGCACCCTCAACAAAATAATCTTGGAAAACTCACCATGCAGGACCTGCCAGGTTAGCTCTAGCAAGTTCCTGGCCAGAGGCCCCATGCACTGCTGCTGCCTGTACACACGGGCACCGACCCTGTAGTTAGCATGGAGAGGAGCACATGTGAACGTCTGTCATGGGAATTCACATGTAGAGAGACATGTACGACCAGCAACCTCTCTGCAGCCCCCCCACCCCTGGGTTCATCCTGGCCAGCTCTGCGGCCTGGTGCTGAGACAGGTTCCCAGTGGAGCAAGGCAACAGTCAGTAAGCAATCCCCCCAACCCCACCTCAGGCCTTGTTTCCACGACAGCCCAAAGGTACCTGAAGTCCCATTGTCTCTCCTCAGCCCGACCTCCAGGAGTTGGGGCAGGGGACATGCAGGGAGGTGCTGCCATGTTGCTTTCTCCAATGGAAGCAGCAGTCAAGCCTCAGCCTGGGAGCCTGGCAGAGCGGCTGCGCGCGGCAGGCAAGTCCCAGCCTGGGAGCCTGGTAGAGCGGCTGCGCGTGGCAGGCAAGTCCCAGCCTGGGAGCCTGACAGAGTGGCTGCACGCGGCAAGAAAGTCCCAGCCTGGGAGCCTGGCAGAGCGGCTGCGCGGGGCAGGCAAGTTCCTCTGTAGCATGTTTCAACCAAAGTGATTTCAGCAGGACGACAAGTCCAGGACCCCATGCAGACTGCTGCCCTTTTGTGGCTGTGGCTGGATCACAGCCCCAATGATTGGTGCGAAACCCAGTACCATCTCCCGTCACCAGGCTCTTCCTCCACCAACTTTCAGGGACGGACTAAGCACCTGACCCCAACCAGGCCAGACTCCTCCTGTAGTTGGCCTAGTGTTTCCTTCATGTGCCTCTCTTTAGTCTATTAGGCACAACTCTGGGGGCTAAGTCAGATTTCATCAAAATGCCCCAAACTGTGCAAAATGTCCCCACATGCAAATGAGGCGGTGGGTTTCCTTGACACCATCAGAACGCTGCCCAGGTTTGCTCTCCAAAAGATGGCAATAGAGAGCACTTCCCCCCTTGTGGGTTTGAAGACCCCAAGGTGCTATACGGATCTCTGCACAGTTATCTGTGGGTGGCCACCTCAGAACAGTGAAATGCACAAAGTGAAGGCAGACTCTCTTCAAGAGCAGATTCAGTGACAAAAGCTGGAGGTGGAGAGTGGGGAGCACAAAGTCAACTCCAGACCCCGAGAGAGTGAGCTGTGCAGGGACAGAGAGCAAGATGGTCAGCATCACATTGCAGACAACCTCAAATGCAAAGGGAGTGGAAGGAAATGCCGCAGCCCATGGCCAAGAGGAACAGCAGAGGTTCCCAAGGCAACTGGGTCTTCAAGCCCCATGGCCTCTTCAAGGGGCAGGAGGGAACTCAGACGTTCCCTCACCTGGAATCCTGCTGGCGCCATTCAGACTGCGAGAGGTGCTTTTGCGTGGAAAACCATCTCTCGACTTCTTTTCACTCTCACAGAATGTTTGTCATGTTGACTTGAAGGAGTTTAGGGAATTAATCTTGTCCTTCATTTTAAAGCTTCATTAGCGCAATCACCTCTAAGAGGCTGCCAATGCCCTTGTTATTGTTGCTCTTTTTTACTGTTGTCAGATAAATTAGTCCGAAGCTCATTAAGAGATTAATGTATTCTGCAAGTGACAGGCCAATTTTGCAAAATGAAGCATGCCAAGAATATTGAATAGGGAATCTAAAAGGAGCAAGAGATATCACAGTTCTGCTTTCCCGAACACCTGAATTCATTGTTTCTTATGTCCCTATGACCTTGTCCCAAGGGACAGCTGGAGAATCCATTTCTCTACCCTTCAGGGAAAGGAAATTTACTGATTGCTCAAGTAAGCCAAATGCACCCAGCACAATGCGCGCTCACAGCAAGGAAAGAAGACGCGTTGCAGCTGGGCTAAAATAGATCCATTTGGGCAGCCCCCAGAGTCTGTACGTATAATATTCCAGTCTTGGCAAATGGAGAGAAGTTCGGAGTAAAGAAAGTAGGTTCCCTTCACACAAGCGGATGCCTCTTTGGTGTTGATTAGACCTGCAACCAGCCCCCCCAAAGACTCAGGCATGCCTGATGAATCTGGGGTGCCCAAACTGACCTGGCTCATTGATGCGCAAACAGAACCAGGCACCGGCTGCTTGCCTCGAATGCACCAGATGACCATTTTCCCCACACGGCTCTCTGATAGGCACTGTGGTCGGGAAGCTGCTTTTGAAACTGACAAGCCCTGGCTGTCGCACTGGGATCCAGGCTCTGCAGTACTCCCAGCTGGGGCTTGTCAGTGTGTCTGCAGCACTCCCGGCTGGGGCTTGTCAGTGTCTGTGCAGCACTCCCGACTGGGGCTTGTCAGTGTCTGTGCAGCACTCCCAGATGGGGCCTGTCAGTGTCTCTGCAGCGCTCCTGGCTGGGGCCAGTCAGTGTCTGTGCAGCGCTCCCGGCTGGGGCTTGTCAGTGTCTCTGCAGCGCTCCCGGCTGGGGCTTGTCAGTGTCTGTGCAGCACTCCCAGATGGGGCCTGTCAGTGTCTCTGCAGCGCTCCCAGATGGGGCCAGTCAGTGTCTCTGCAGCGCTCCCGGATGGGGCTTGTCAGTGTTTCTGCAGCGCTCCCGGCTGGGGATTGTCAGATTCTGTGCAGCGCTCCTGGCTGGGGCTTTTCAGTGTCTGTGCAGTGCTCCCAGCTGGGGCTTGTCAGTGTCTCTGCAGTACTCCTGGCTAGGGCTTGTCAGTGTCCCTGCAGCGCTCCCGGCTGGGGCTTGTCAGTGTCTGCAGCGCTCCTGGCTGGGGCTTGTCAGTTTCAAAGGGTAATGCTCACAATTTCAGGCATCAGGCACCTGATTGGTCCTTGGGCAGCCCATCGGGTGCCTAATGGAGTGCCCCAAAATGCGGGCATTCCCCATGGCACGTACTAATGTTAGTACTTGATGCAGCTCTAGTGTTGATTAGACCAAGTTCTGTCTCCAGAGACTTATGGCACCTACTCAGCCTGCTTAACAAACTTGTAAGCTGATGAAAACAAGTTTAAAGCATGCCCGACTCAGCGACTCTACTGTAGGAAATAGGAGGGGAACTAGATGATCCTTCCGGTTCCTTCCAACTCTGGGACTCAATGAATATTAGCAGCAAATACTGGGAAGAGGCAAGTCCTTCAGTTGAATACCTCTGGCTTTCATTAAGCTTTTCCCTTTTTAATTTTGCCTTGTATTTGGTGACATCTGACCTTGTTGCCACTGAGTCATTAACCCCCATCTACCCCAACTCATTGAGCTGCCCAAATGCACAGGGAGTCAATCAGTCCCATGAGAAGACTGAGGGCATTTATAGATGAGACAAGAAAGGAGGCTGATCCTTTGATCAGCCGCCTTTCTTTGCGCTTGTCTAAACATTGAGGCAGGATCTTACCCTGAGTCTGACCGGGCAGGCGATCCTGCCCCCTCAGACGCAGATCCCCGAAGTGCCGGCTTCACGCTGCACTTCTGGGTTCCCTGGGCGAGTGCGCATGCGCAGAAGAGTGTGCATGCGCACAAAGACTCTGCGCCGTGTCTGAACATCAGACACGGCATACAGAGAAAGGCTGGGGGGGGGGGGGAATGCCAGCATTTAATGATCCCGCTTGTAAGCGGGATCGTCTATAAACGCCCTGACTCTAGTGTGGCTCACACTGACCCGACTGCAGAGGATTTTCTTTCTTTCTGCACGTGGCTTCACCACTGCTCCTTCCCCTTTAAATTGTTTAACTCAGCAGCAGGGAACCTTCCCCCTTGTGGGGGGGGGGGCACTTTGATAATTAGTACAAGCTTCTAGGGCCACATCGAAGTTTGGGGTGTGGGGATGTTTTCAGATCCTAGATCTGTCCCCTCTCCTTGCGGGAAGACTCTTATTTCTGCTCCCTTGCCCTAAGCTCATTTTTGGGCACTGATTCAGATAACCCAAACGGTTCCTGAAAATGTGGGTAATTACCCACTGGTACAAAATCAAGTACCTGGTACAAAATCGGGAACCTCAGGCCGGGGCCAGAGGCCGCCCCCATGGCTAGTTCTTGTGTGGCCCCATTTCCATTCCTGGATCTGGCCCCTAGATCCAGCTACTTCCTACCAGACCTGAAACCCACAGTTTTCTTTCTCACCAGCAGGGAGTAGCACCAGGGAGGGGGAGGCTCCCCCTTGCTCATAGGCCCTGAGGCAGTGCATAGGGTGGCCAGATAGGCAGATTTTAGAGGACACATGAGAAATACAGGTTGCCGGGGTGCAGTGGCTGCAATGTGGCCCTGCAACCTGTATTTCTTATAAGTGTCCTCTAAAATCTGCCTATCTGCCCACGCTAACAGTGCACCCCCTGACCCTAGTCTAGTTTCCTGGCTCAGCAGAGACTGTCGAGAAAGTTTAGGGTTCCTTTGTCCTAGGCTCGGGCCCACCTCTTGTCCTATTGTACTGCGGTGATCTGCTTGGGGGACCTCCTTGGCTGAGGGGGCTCCTTTTTCTGGGAGGAGAGGAAGCGCTTTCCCCTCACCTCTTAACGCACAGGTATTTACAGCAGGGGTGGCCCTGAGGGCAGCAGCCTGAAGGGGGACATGCAAAGGGTGTCGGCCATTGGTGGGCCATAGTGGCCAGGAGATTTTTGCCTGTAATCCAGGGACCTATACCAGTTCCAACGCCCTCAGCTCAGCAGAGCAGAAGTTTGGATTCCTTTTATCCCTGCCAGTTTACAGGTGTTTTTTGGGGTGGGGGTGGGGGTCAGCAGGGGAAGTTAGCACTTGGGAAAAGCAGTGCTGAGCCGCACTGATGTCTTACCAGGGCCGCTGACCCCCCGGCATGCTGGGGCTGGGGCTGAGCCCCTGCTGGTCCCTTCAACTCCACGCCCACCTCAGCGAGCACCTGACTGGGGTCTTACCTCATAGGATTCCCTGGAGGCCACTTTGAAGATTTGACTTGGCCTGTTACATCATTCTTGCTTGATTTGTGGATTTTTTGTTCAAATTTTAATTTCAGGGGGCGCAGTGTTTTACAGGGGAGAACAGTGCTGGGGCCACTGGAATGTTTGCTGGCCCGCTGCCAATTTTTGGTCAAAGTGTTCTGATTTTTGATGAATATATAATAGCCTTCATAGAGCAGGCTGTGTGGGTATATGTATTAGAAAGGTTTTGATAATATATCTTGGATGCTAGGGGGAAAATAATTAACTGCTCCAGGGCAAAATAATGCCATGAAAACTATGTATTTTTACCTATGAATATTTGTTAGGTAATTATCTGTTCTATATTGTTGTATTGTTTTGCAGTACTTGTGTAACTTCAATATGATGCTATGGTCTAGCAGAGTTCTTACTCCATTGGAAATTAGGTCCTCCTCTGTTTCTATTAATAATGAGAAAGTTCAATTGAGGATGCCTTTTAGACAACGTAAGTTAATGGATTATTTCAAACATATAACTCCTATAGCCCAACGGGGCTCTCAGAGTCAACACCATGGTACTGATGTAGTTGGGATAACTGCACTGAATTCCCCAGTTGGGTTAAATGATGGCAATAGAGCAATTGGCTCCCAGGTTTCTGTTCATAATTTTGAATCTACTATTATAAATGACTTCCACCCAAATGGGTGTCTGCTTCACATAGTCATCAACATTTGTGGGGGATGAGAGTTCAATTAAGGAGCAGGTCTAGGGGAAAATAGATCTTCTATGCAATTTCATTCCCTCAGACTTTGTAAAGTTATTAATTATTTTGGAGGTTTAGATCCCTTGATCTATACTTCCCAGCAGGGTGTGGATATTAGTTTCCCTGATATAACAAAAGAGGTTGGAACATGCAAACGTCCTTTTGCTATTATTGAGGAAGGTGATTCTATATGCTGTAATTGTATTGCTATAGGTTGTAATCCAGGTCATGATATCCAGCAAGAGGGGAATATAGACAATAAGACTAAGAAATCGATGGGGACATTTCCATGAGTTCCCTGTCCTCAGCTTCTTCCTCTTTTTTGGTTATTTTCAGAGATGATTGATATAAAGGGGTCAATATTGGATTTAAAGACATTATTGGGTGGGCTCTGACTAATATTAGACATATGGCTTACAAATTCTCAGTTTCTTCAGAAGGACCAAAATGTTTTGGTGGAAGTTGCAAAACAAACAGAGGAGTTTTGTGAGACGGAATAACCTTAAGAATCTTCTTTTTCAGATAATTATGTAAAATATTCTTGGTTAACAGTAGATGAATATAATGAAATACCTAAAATGGAATCATTAATGGTAGAAGCATAGGCTCTGTAGCGGGGAGACTTTCTGACACCTTAAACACTAAGGAAATCCCAGTGGCCCAGTCTTCTCTGGTACTATAACCCCCCTTTCCCTGGACTATTCTGATATAAGTTTGACGGATATTTGTTCGGTCAGAATTTTGTCAGAGCTTCCAAAAGTCTGGCCAGAAACTAAGAAACATAGATGGGCTCCTGCTTTGTTGTTTTTTTTCCCATCAGAAGGGGTTTCTGTTTACCCGGGATTTACTGGAGAGGTCATAGATTTTTTTTATCAACCAGGTTGGGTTTTACCCTTCCTCCAGACTCATTTCCCTGGTTTAACCAGGTTCTCTCACGTGGAATGTTTGATAGATATGAGGATCATTTTGTAAACTGGAAAATAACAAAAGGCGTATGGAATCAGAGGAACCGTTTGCAATCTTTTCATATGATTATATACAGAATAGAGAATACCCTGGCAAGATCAATCCTATACACATTGACTGGCCCTACGAAATCAATAGAGTCAAGTACAGCAATGATAGAGAAAGCACAAGCATCTGTGAATTTGAGAGAGTCTATCCATTTGCAGTTGCCTGTTTCTGCCTCTTTAAAATCACAGTGAAATGGTTGTGGTACAGCTGCAAATTCTATACCCTTTCCCCTTGATTATATAGATGGAGCTCGTTCCCTGCATCAATCAAGTTTGGATAACTTATGGAAATTGCTGAGCCGGTCTATCCTTCTGTTTCACCCCACCCTTTTCAAGTAGCAAATCAGGGACCCAGAAGGGAGTTTTGTCATCTGTTATGACTTCTTCAAACAGTAATGAATAGGGATGTGCGAACAGAGAGGGTCTTGGATGTTCAGACGTTTGGAGTTTGGACGTTCGGACGTTCTGTCTGAAAACTTAGTTCAAGTTCGTGGGTTCAGTCCGGTGGAGTTCGGTCCCGCTGAACATTTGGAAAGTTCAGCCACAGCAAAGGTTTGGGGTTCTCCAGGGAAGCCCTTGGGGGCATGGCAGGCTGTCGGAGACGCAGCAGCAGCAGCAGCAGCAGCAGCAGCAGAGACTAGGAAGGCTTGGCATTTGGCACCGTGGCTTGCCCGGACAGGCAGGCTCAGCGCTTGGTCCCCAGGGTGCCCGTGGTGCCATGGCTGGCCATCTGAGACCCAGAGGAAGCAGCAGCAGCAGAGGACAGGAAGACTTGGGGCTTGGCCACTGGCCTGGCACCCCTCCTTGTCCAGGCACTGCAGGTTGCCAGGCATCGGTGGAGCAGTGGCAGACAATGGAGTGCCCTGTAGCAAAACTTATGGCAGAAGCAGCAGTAGCAACAGACAGGCAGCATGGTATGAGTAGCGGAAGGCAGGCTGAGGCAGGGTTTGAGGTTGGAAACCAGGGCGGGAAGAGAGGCAGCGTGGCATGAGAGGCAGTAGGGAAGGCAGGATGGGACCTTGGCAGGGCACTCAGATAGGCTGGCGAAGACTGTGCAGCATGTGCATGTGAGAGCCAGTCAGATAGGTGCGCCGAGATTGTCTAGCCAGAGGCCGGCTGGCAGGCTTACAGCTTCCCAATACCAACTTGCGTCATGAGGTCAGTCAGATAGGCCGGCAGAGGCCATTTAATGAGAGAGAGAGAGAGAGAGAGGCAGGGCAGGCGCCGGGCATTTGGAGGGAGGGACAGCACCTCCACAGCAGCAGCCCAGATTGAGGAGGAGCCCTGTCCCAAGACTACCCCTGGCATGGGATGGCGTGTGACACTGCACCATCAATCCATGTCCAGGGGCAGCTTGGGGAATCCCAGAAGCGGAAGGTTCACCTTTATAAAAAGCAACGGCTCCACTAACTTGGCCCCTGGTCTCAGGTTTTGAGGCGAGAAAATGTCCCCCGCCATGGAGAACACCCGCTCGCAGGGACACTCGTTGTTGGGCAGGACAAGAAACCCGTGGTCACTTTGGACAGGGCAGGCCACACGTTGGTCTTGCCAGACCATAAGGCCAAGGTATCGCTCCTGGGTTCGATGCATGACTCCTCCTCCAGGTAGCTCTCCACTCCTGTGGAGGGGCTGTCATACTCCTTCACGTAACTCTGCCTGGGGACGACCTCCACCACTGCCCTCAGCCACACTGCCTGCCCTGCTGTGTACGAGCCCATGCTCGCCAGAGTGCCCTGCACATATGAACTGCTGCTGGCAATAGAGGTGCTTCTGCTGCTCAGCCTGATGCTGGTGCTGCTATCTCTAGGGCTGGCGGCAGGGATAGACCCTGCTGGCTGAAAGGGGTGGCTTCTCCCACTCCCACTATCCCCAGGGGCATCCTGCTGCTGCTGCCGTGCACTCTGAAGAGCCCACTCTGCCTCCCGAATCCTCTCCAACAGGTCACCCTTCCAGTGCCCGAGCGCTGTCTGGCATGCCATGCTGCCCTTGACCCTGGAGTCCAGCATGGTTGCCAACACATATTCCTCCTGCTGCAGGAGCTCATCAAACTGCACCTTCATCTCTGCCTTCAGCTGCCTCAGACCATCAGCCTCAGGATCCCAGTGCTCCCCTCTGGGGAGGGGCATATCTCAGATTGGGCACAGCGAGGCAGACACTAGTCCTGCGGAGGAGGTGTCTGGTGCTGAGGCGATAGCTGTCCCTCCAAGAGCTGTGTCACCACCATGTAGGGATGGGCAAACACGGTTTTGAAGTTCAGTGTTTGGCCCAAACTCAGCCTATTCGGATGACCGAACCCAAACACGAACCCAAACACGAACACACTGAACTGAACCAAACGTCGAACACCGAATGCCAAAATGGCCGAACACTTCAGTCAGTTCAGATCACGTTCGGTTGAGTTCGGGTGGCTAAAACATGGCCTACTGACAGGTCTCTGGAAGGTCAAATGTAGCAGGGAGGGGGAAGTCATCTGACTAAGCTAGGATCAGACTTCTAGGCACCAGGGGTGGAGAGTGGCTTGGAGTAGCAGCCAGCCTGCCGAATCACCATCCCTTTTCGCCTCAGACCACCGGCTTGGCAGTCTGAGATTGGCCATGGGCTAGGCTGCACGGAGCCAATGGGG
>QEPC01001413.1:134391-149700 GCA_003113815.1 Sphenodon punctatus
TCTCTGACGCCAGCAGCCACAGCCGGCGCTGAGGCCGCCGGATCAGCCGCCGCCGCAGCCGCACCCGGAGCTCCGCAAAGGCAAGCAAGCACTCAACTTTAGGGGTGATCCCTGGGGGGTTGGTGGGGTGTTAAACACCCCCCCAGGGATCAGGTCTATACTCACCGGTGGCTGCGGGGACGCCGCGGCCGCTGGTGCAGGGGGGTGGGCTCTTTTTTTAAACAAAAATCCAGGCTGGGCAGGGTGGGTGGGGGGTGTCCCCCCTTCCACCCACGCAGCCTGGGAGGGGGAGGGGGGAGGAATTAATTTATTTCATTGACTTCAATGAGGACACAGTGCCCCATTGAAATCAATGAAATAAAACCGGTACCGGTATACCGGATTTAATCCGGGAATCCGGTTCTTTGAGAACTGGTAACCGGTAAATCCGGTAGCCGGTAATGGGCCCGGGGTCCCACCTCTACTCTCTAGTCCTCCCTCCTTGGGGTGCTAGTAGGGATTGCAACTAGAAATTAAATTTGGTGCAATTCCTGACCTCCGGGGATGCTAGGGAGTGCAACTAGCAACTGGAAGGCCCTGTCTGGCAAGAGCAAATCCTGCCCTGCCCTGCCCTGTCCTCTTTGTGGTGCTTGGGATTACAACTAGGAAGGCCCTGGCTGGCATGTGCAAATCTTGCCCTCCTTGGGGTGCTAGGGATGGCGACAGGAGATGGAACCCTCATAGTAACCCTCATTCTCATTGTAACCAAACCAAGTACGTACACCTGAGACCTCGCATCTTCATGAATGTTAGACCCCTTTGTTCCCCTTCCTATGTCTCTCAGATTGTAAGCCCTAGGGGCAGGGAATGTGTCTATTTGATTACTTTGTAAATGTGCCAGGTACACTGTTGGCGCTATATAAATGTTTGACAATAACAATAATAATAATAATAATAATAATAATAATAAGGAAAGAGTCTGCCCTTATTTGGGGCTGCGTAGGGAATGAGATGGCAAGGCAACTGGAGAGTGGAGCCCTTGCTAGCCTGGCACATGTTTGGGTGGGGGTGCTAAGCCTTCCTCATTTTTTCTTTTTTTCTTTTTTTTTTTTAAACAAGGACCACTCTCTCACCCACAACACACACAAACCGAACTACCCAAACACACAGCACAGCCAATCCAACAAAGTCACAAACAGTCAAACACAGTCAAAACACACAAACCGATCAGCCACCAAGTCAAACACGCACTTACTCACCACACAATTCCGCACGCGCTTGAATTTCTGGTTTCCGGTGCGATTTCCGGCTCGTGTTATTTTTTTGGCCGAACCTGAACTGAACAGCCGAACACGAACAGCTGAACATGAGCGACCAAACCGAACCCGGCCGAACCGAATGGTTGAACCCGAACCGCGGTTTGTTCGCCCATCCCTACCACCATGTTCTGCCCCTCCCATATCTGCTGTCACCCAGACAGCTCACAACAAACAACACGAGTAGGGGTACAAAACTGAAATGAAACCTAAATCAATCTAATCCTACTCTAAATAAAATCAAAAACAGGGGAAGAGAATCAGGGATGGAATCTATACCAGGAAGAGGGAAGGATTCAATGGAGGGGAAGGAGAAAGAACACAGGGAAGGGTAAAAAATAAAAATAACACCTAAATCTATCTATCCTAATCTAAATAAATGTAACTGTCGAGGTGAATGGGTGGAATGGGTGAAATTGGAGATGGATGCAATGTATTGGGAGGAACACAAACTGCTGGGAGAGGGAGAGTTCTGAAAAATGCCTGCTGACAGGATCAGTGACTAGCTCAGAAGGAGTTGGAAGGGGGGAGGGCAATGATTTTTGTTACTTGCTGCGCCCATCTTACCACGAGCCCCATTGGTTCTGTGTGCAGCCTAGCCTGTGACCAATCACAGACTGCAAATCCAGTGGTCTGAGGAAAAGAGGGATTGTGATTGGACAGGCTGGCTGCTAATCCAAGCCTCTCCACCCCTGACACCAGGAAGTCTGCTCCTCAGCTGCCCTCCCCTCCCTGGGCCTGCCAGTCCTGTTTTTCCTGCCTGAACTCATCCAAACGGGGCCGAAGTGTTCGTGGCTTTGGGCGTTCAGTTCGGCTGTCCGAACGGGCGGGGTTCAAGCCGAACACCAAACGTCTGAACCGCGTTCGCACATCTCTAGTAATGAAGTCCAGTTGGTAAACAGGTATGACCTATGTCTAACTAGGAGTAAGGCAACAGGGCCCTTGGTTCTGTCATCTTGTAGTAAACCTCCCCGAGAATGGTGTGGTATATTCTGGAACATTAAGCCTAGACTCCTCTACCCCAGATATATCTTGACTAGATATGAGAGAATCAGACTTAAAACAAATATCTTGGAATATATCTGGAATTAAGGCAAAGTTGGGTGATTCAGAATTATTTAGGTTTCTCAAACAGTTTGATTTTTTTCTTCAGGAGACCTGGCTGAATGAATGGGAAGAAATCAGCATTCTGGGTTTTTCTATTTTAAATAAACCAGGTTACAGACTGTCAAAATTCGGTTGCCCTTCAAGCGGATCTTAACTCTAATTTTGTATGCTGTTAAAATTTAGCCAATATTGCCTATAGAATCATCTCTGAATGCTCTGATATTTAAAACCAAACTGAATTGTGGAATTTCATTTCTGGTTTTCAATGTGTATATTCTTCCACAGAACTCTCCATATTATAGCGACAGGCTATGGTTGGAGCTTGAGCAAACAGTGGAAACTATAGCAGAAAATAATTCCAGTTCTGTCATTTTGGTTGTGGGGGTTTTCAGTGCCAAAATGGGACTGGGTGACTGTGCCACCATCTTACCAGAAGTTGAAGCTTCTTTCCATATTCCTGAGAGGTTCATCTAGGGACCAAATTTGTAACAGTCATGGGAAATTGTTTTTCAGATTTTTGTTAAACTCTGGCTTCATCGTCCTTAATGGTAGTTCGTGTCGTGATGCTGAGGCTTTTTTTTTTACATATATCTCATCTTCTGGAAATAGCACATTGGCGGTTTCAGCTTTTGCTTTTCATCTTTTTACGGATTTTGTTATTTTTAATCATGCTGACAGCTTGCATCTCCCTCTTATGGTTCCTGCCCCTAGTGGCCACGGTCTCTTTTTGCCTATGCCGGGGGTCGAATCTCAAGGAAAGAGGAGAGTTAGGTGGAATCCTCAGACTCATGCCAAAGAGTTTACTTAACCCAAATGGCTTTTTGGATCTTAGAAATAATGTTTTATGTTCTGTGGAACCAATATCTATGGTGAATATACTAGACTGTATTTGGGAAACCCTCTCGGATTTACTTTCTGTAGATATTAATCAGTAAAGGAATGTTCAGAATGTAGTGTGTTTCAAGACCCCATGGTTTGACAAGGAATGTTGAGACTCTAATCATATATTGAATAAGTGAACTAGAATCTATCACTATTGACATCTTAGTAGGACTTTGAGAGAAAAGGAGATCTTACTGTCAACTGATTAACAGGAAAAAATGGAACACAGGCAGGCCATATGGCATAAATTAGAAAAGGCTGTTATAGACAAAGATATCTCTACTTTATGGTCCCTAGTTACCTTTGGCTTTAGGAAGTATGTGAGTAATTCCTCTATGGTAATTTCAGAAAAGGCTTGGACACTTCTTTGTATAACACCATTGATTGTGGCAATAAAGAGTTTTGTCACCTCATAATTATTTTGCCTGGACTAGACGGGAACTGGCCTCCAGTTGCAGATGCAAAAATTAAAGCCTTAATTTTAGCTCTGAGAGTCAACAGAGCCTCTCGCTCTGACTCATCCTCATGGAACCCTATTGTACTGATGTAGAATGTTGGGCACCAATCTCAGCATAATTATTCATGTATCTGCATGAAACTGGGAATTTTCCAGATGATTGGGGCCTAAGTATAATAAGTTCCATCTTCAATAAAGCAAACTCCCATATTCCTTCTTCGTACCACCCTATATCTTTGATAAATGTTATTTCTAAGATCTATTCATGGCACCTATTGAATAAGCTATTGTATTGGTACAAAAGTGAAGGGATTATAGTTCTGCATTCTAGAACGGCTGGTTCTGAAACCAATGAGAGGAGCTATTCTAGATCTAGTCCTGAGTGGCACACAAGACCTGGTGCAAGGAGTAACTGTGGTGGAGCCACTAGGCAATAGCGATCATAATATGATCACATTTGATATAGGGTGTTTTCAGATGTTACGGGGCTGCTTGGCCCCGTACCGAAAACAACCCTTTCATTCCCCGCCGGGGTCACCCCATCACGCCATATCAGATGTGCCGGGGGGATCCCGGCGGGGAATCTGGGAGGGGGCAGGGCCGCACGGCGCAACGTGTGGCCGCACAGCCCCGCCCCTTCCACGCTCCCCGCCGCCCGCCCTCCAGGGAGACGGGCGGGCGGCAGGGCCACTGCAGCCGCTGCGTCGGGCCGGATGTGCCGTGGCCCGGGATCCCGCCGGGGATCCCGGGCCATGGCAACCGGCCAGACGTTACTTTTTTTTGGTCCCCGCTGGGGATCGTTTTGACCACGCTTCCCGGGACATTCCCCCGGCTAGTACGGGAAGCATGGTTCAAATTGACCCCATGCGGGTATTGACCGTGGCGAACATCTGGCGGCCGCCAAACAGACGTTCGAGCCACAGTGACCACAGGTGGGTATTCACCTTGGTTCACTGTGATCTCGTAATGTCTGAAAATACCCATAATTTCTGTAGGGAGAAAGACAAACAAAAGTACAGCAGTAGCATTTAACTTTAAAAAGGGAGGCTATGACAAATGAGGAAACTAGTTAAAAAGAAACTAAAAAGTTTAGTTGCAAAGGCTACAAGTTTGCAAGAGGCGTGGAGGCTATTTAAAAGCGCCCTTCTGGAAGCCCAGATTAAATGCATCTCACAAGTTAAAAAAGGAAGCAGGAAGACCAGTCGTCTTCCACTGTGGTTAAATGGAGAGATGAAGGAGGCTATTAGAGTCAAAAAGGCATCCTTTAAGAAATGGAAGGCTTGTCCCAATGAAAGTAATACAAAAGAGCATAAACACTGGCAACATAAATGTAAAGTGTTAATAAGGCAGGCCAAGAGAGATTTTAAAAGGGAGGCTTGCTAAAGAGGCAAAAACAAAAACATTTTCAAATACATCAGAAGCAAGAAGCCTGCTAGGGAGTCAGTTGGGCCATTAGATGACAAGGGAGTAAAAGGGGCGCTCAGGGAGAGAAGCTGATTGAGTTATTGGCATTGGTCTTCACTGTGGAGGATTTTGTGGAGGTACCCACGCCAGTTCCTTGCTTTGTAGGCAAGGAATTGGAAGAGCTGTTACAAATCAATGTGACTTTGGAGGATGTTCTAGGTCAAATTGGCAAACTGAATACTAACAAGTGACCAGGGCCAGATGGCATTCACCCCAGAGCTCTGAAGAACTCAAATATGAAATTGCAGACCTACTGTTAGTAATTTGTAACCTGTCACTAAAATCTGCCACTGAACCCAAGGACTGGAGGGTGGTAAATGTAACCCTGATATTTAAAAAGGGATCCTGGAAACTACAGACCAGTAAGCTTGACGTCTGTGCCGGGCAAAATGGTGGAAACCATCATTAAGGACAGAATTACAGGGCATGTTGACAAACATGGCTTAATGGGGAAGAGTCAACATGGATTTAGTAAAGGTAAGTCATGCCTCACTAACCTGTTGGAATTCTTTGAGGGTGTAAATAAGCATGTGGACAAGGGAGACCCAGTAGATATAGTGTACCTGGATTTCCAGAAAGCATTTGATAAGGTCCCTCATGAGAGACTCTTGAGAAAATTAAAAAGTCATGGGATAGGAGGTAGTGTCTTACTATGGATCAGAAACTGGTTAAAAGATAGAAAGCAAAGGGTAGGACTAAATGGTCAGTTTTCACAATGGAGAGATGTAAAAAGTGGTGTGCCTCAGGGATCTGTATTGGGACCGGTGCTGTTTAATGTATTCATTAATGATTTGGAAAAGGGTGTTAAGAGTGAGGTGATCAAATTTGCAGACGACACCAAGTTATTCAAGGTAGTTAAAACACGAGCAGACTGTGAGGAACTGCAACAGGATCTTACGACACTGGGTGCCTGGGCATCTAAATGGCAAATGAGATTTAATGTGGACAAGTGCAAAGTGATGCACGTAGGGAAAAATAATCCAAACTATGCGTACACAATGCTGGGTACTAAGCTAGGAGTTACCACTCAGGAAAAGGATCTGGGGGTGGTTGTGGACAATACAATGAAATCCACAGCGCAGTGCGCAGCAGCAGTCAAAAAAGCAAACAGAATGTTAGGAATTATTCGGAAGGGGATAGAGAATAAAACTGAGGATGTCATAATGCCTCTATACAAATCAATGGTGCGACCGCACCTCGAATATTGTGTGCAGTTCTGGTCGCCCCATCTCAAAAAAGACATAGCTGAACTAGAAAAGGTACAGAGAAGGGCAACAAAAATGATCAAGGGCATGGAAGGGCTCCCGTATGAGGAGAGGCTTGGTAGGTTGGAGCTCTTCAGTTTGGAGAAGAGACGACTGAGAGGAGATAGGATAGAGGTCTATAAAAACATGAGTGGTGTGGAACTAATAAACAAGGAGCAGTTATTTACTCTCTCAGCTAGTACTAGAACTAGGGGACACGCCATGGAACTCATGTGTGGCAAGTTTAAAACAAATAAAAGAATTTTTTTTTTCACTCAGCGTATAATTGGGCTGTGGAATCTACTGCTAGAGGCTGTGGTAAGGGCCGGTACTAGAGCTGAGTTTAAAAGAGGTTTGGACAAGTTTCTGGAAGATCGGTCCATTAGCAGCTATTAGCCAGACGGGATCAGGGAACATGACGGGCGCTGGGGGAAAACAACAGGGAATGGATCCCCCATAGTGACCTCTTGGGTGCTTCTCCCAAGCCACTGTGATTGGCCGCTGTCGGAGACATGATGCTGGGCTAGATGGACCATTGGTCTGACCCAGTCTGGCACTTCTTATGTTCTTATGTTCTAAAGTACCTCAAGTGTAGAAAAAAGAAACTGTATGCTGCATTTATTTATCTGAAAGGAGCTTTTGACTCCATAAATAAGACTCGTCTCTGAGCTAAATTGCAGGAAGCTAATTTAGACCCTCTTTATTATGACTTTTAGTTAAGCTTCATCCTAACATGAGGGCCAGTGTAAAGTTGACAGATGGTAGATGTACTGAACACTTTCTGATGCTGAACAGTGTAAGACAAGGTTGTCTGCCAGCCCCATTTTCATTTAATTTCTATGTAATCGACCTTGTAGGATGATTAAGGAGGGATTTTCCCTCTGTGTATGTATTCAGTCCCTGCGCTCCTATATACTGATGATATGATTGTGATCTCATAGATCAAAGTAGGGTTACATAGGGCTCTTTCTGAATTAGAAAGCTATTGTACAGATGAGTCCTTGACTATCAATTATAATAAAACAAAGATTTTGTTATGTGAAAGTATTTGCTTTTCACGAATCTGTGCATCGCCTCAGGAGGGGTGCAGGAGGCAATGCAGTGCTGGCCCTAGTGAATGAGGTGCAGGAGGCAATGCTTTGCAGCACTGATATCAAGCGCTGGCCCTAGTGAATGAGGTGCAGGAGGCAATGCTTTTCAGCACTGATATCAAGCACTGGCCCTAGTGAATGAGGTGCAGGAGGCAATGCTTTGCAGCACTGATATCAAGCGCTGGCCCTAGTGAATGAAGTGTGACAAGGAAAAGATGTGATGAGTGTTTGTCTCTGGGGCATGAAACTGGATTTCAGTGTAGTTTAAATGAATGCTTCTGGCCTGGCCAGGATTTGCTAGTAAACATCTTGTGGGAGCCACAAATCATTTTTAAGTCCAACAGAAAATACATCATGGTCTCTGGTAACTACAGAAAGTAATTTCCTACCTCAACAGCCCACTCTTCGCTACTTCTGCCTTGTGCAGCGCAGATCTACTGTGCACTCTTGCTGCCGGGAGTAAATCTGTACAGAAACACGGCACATATTTGGGGACGGTGTCAGATTAAGTATCTGCTAATGTCACGGTCTGTTTACATCAGTGTGTTTTTTATGGGACGTTAACTGTGAGAAAAGAACTCTTCTCTTGTTCACATTTTTGTGAGCTGAGGAGAGTAGCAATCGGGGGAGGGACAAACATGGCCCCTTTGAAGGTTGCTGGTTAATTTGGAAGTTAATTTGAGCTAATTAAAAAGTGGAGACAGAGCAAAGATTTATTTAGCTGCACATGAGGTAGGAAGAAATGAAAGGCCAGATGCTTTATTTGGGCATAAAGCTAGACTCTCCAGGAAAGGCACTCATTGGGATTGGCTCCAGAGCAGAGCAGAGGCAAGCACTCAGAGAAATCGGTATACCCATTAATTTCCAGAACCTGAGATGATCTGAATATTTTGGGTACTCTTGGTTACCCAACTGGTTTTCAGTTAGGTACCTGAAATACTGACAACTGGTATACCAAAATACTGAAGTATTGACAAATGGTATACAACATACCAATTTCATCCTGAATTTGGGGAATTTTTCAGCTATCCTTTCGGGTTTGAGGGGTAATATCAGGTACACAAAAAACCCACCCACCGAAATTCCATTTTTCCAAGTAGAATAATAGAATCCTAGAGCTGAAAGGTCTGTCAGAGGTCATCTAGTCCAACCCCCTGCTCAATGCAGGAAATGCACATGTACTTGAACAGTATTCGGGTACTGATACAGTTCTCCCAAACTATACATGAAAATGCAGGTATTACCCACGGGTACCAAAATATGCTCTAGTTTAGTAACAGGTTTAGACTCCTCGTGCTGCCCCCACACCAGATCTTGGGCTCGCCGAGATGCACAACCCATCCACTTGGAGACCTTGTGTTCTAGGTCCCAGCCTCACCAGCAAGCTCTTTCTCTGCAGAGTCCCCCATCCCTTGGGGCTGTATTACTCTCAGTTGTCTACGCCAGTGCCCATGTCCTGAGCGAGAACAACGGGAGTTCTCTCACCTCCCAGACCTGCTCTCTTGCTCTGCAACAGGATTGTGTAATGCAAAGTGGCCGGGACAGAGGCTGTGGTCAAGAGGGGTGGGGTGTGAGGGTGACTGGTCCTAGCCAGCCAGCTGCTCTTCCTCACTCACCCCTCGCGGAAACCCCAGACTTTGCTGGTGCCACATTAAACCCTCTCCATTTTTTAAAATTAGCATATTGTTAGTGAGACATGGAGGCAAATGAGAGCAATCAGGCAAAGCGTAACAGCTCCTACTGAATGACCGTGTCAATTTGCGCTGCTGTTTTACTGTCTGGACATATGGTTCATGGCTGCTGCCACCACTGTGGCTGCCTACACGCAGCTGCTTCTGTCTCTGTGTTACGTGATCAGCCGTCCTCTCACTCAAAGGCCAGAGCCCAATGAGAAAATTAGACCTATGGGCACCTAATAAGTCCCCATGGATATGGATGATTCAGCCTACCACCCTATAAGCCAATGGCCCGAGCTCTCGGTGCTCTCTTAATAGGGGAGGAAAGGGCCCCCCGGGAAGGAACTCGCACCAGGTACCCAGAGCTGCGATGCAACCCCCATGTTTGGGCCCATGCATCTGGTTGTGGAATGCACTTAGCCTCTTCAGGAACATCAACCGAAGGTTTCATGCAGTAGCTGCCTCTGTGTGCAGGGGAGGGGGACTAGCAGCCCCTCCCTAGCCAGGACAGGGGGTAATCACCCATCAGACTGAGGTTGCTGAAGAGAAGGAGATTCTAGGCAGCCCACTGCAGTGAGATGCTGTTTGGTGACCCCAGAGAAGGAGAGAGCTGAAGGCTGGGCTTCCTTACCCACCGTCCAGGCAGAGAGAGAGGCAAAACTCACCGGGATCCCATTTGCCACTTTGCTGTTTAGCGCTTTGTTGTCAAATTCCAATCCAGAGAGGTAATCCTGAGACAATACCATGGCATCTATCTTCTGTGCACTCCATTTCCCATAGTCCTTCCTTGTCACTCACTGGCTGGTACACAGTGGATTCCTTTACAAATCTGCAACTACAATCCAGTTGTAGATTGGTCAAAGCAAAAGGAACAACATACAACAGCAATTCTGATTGGAGGCCCTTTTAAAAAAACTGTGTTTGGGCAGGCAGGGTGGAGGTTAAGGGGTCGACTGTTCACACAGTGATTCACTCAGAAGTGCAGAAACAATGGACAGACAGGAAGCCAGAAGTAAAACGGTAGACTTGGCAATACTGTAAGCAATAAATGAGTAGCACATGGGGACGCAGGCAACAGTAAATGGAAAGTCAGTAAATTGGGATAGTATCTTGCAGTGTTGTGAGAATTGAGCAATCGTATCGGTATCGGGAAGTGGTCAGGAAATAGATCCTGGGTCCCGAGATGGTGAAATTACTCATGAGTAAAAACATTGCTGCTCATTTCAGGCCTAGTCAATACTCCTGCTTTGTATACCCCCCTCTCCCCCTTTACACACACACACAGAGGTGAAGCTGAACTGTGGAGGGGTCTGGGTGAGAATTTCAGCATGTGCCCTGGGAATAAACAGATGGGTGGGGAAGAAGGAGACAAGTTTGTTTGTTTTTTATTAAGGCTGAAATGAATGTCCAAAGTAAATACCACATGTGATGAATTCCATAGATTCAACTTTGTTTTAGTGAAGCAGAAAGAAAGTAAGATTTCCTTCCTGCTCCGCCTGCAGTTTCAAATATTTATTTTGGGTTTGATATTTGGATCACTTTGGATTTTTGATATTTGATGCTTTGGTTTCTGTTTGACAGGTTTCTTCCATTTTCAGACCAATCACACGCACCCGGAAAACCAATAGAAATAAGGGCCCTCCGCCCCCAGAATCGCGGTGGGGGGAGATCCAGGCATGAGGGGCAGCGAGGGAGAAGGGACGAAGGCGGTTGGGGGAGCAGGGGAGGCTTGGGAGGGTGAGGGAGGGGATGGAAGAGGAGCAGAGTGCGTGAACAGGGATTTGGAGGGAGATCAGGGCTGAGAGGTAGGGGGGAGTGAGGTTGTGAAGGGCTTTGTAGATGAAGATGAGGAGCCTGTGCAGAATACATTCAGGAAGGGGGAACAAGTGGAGAGAGGAGAGGAGCGGCTGCACATGGTGAACGCGATAGGCTAGTTAGATGATCCTGGCAGTAGAGTTTTGAACAGAGATGAGGGAAGAAAGATGAGAGTGGGGAAGGCCAGCGAGTAAGAGGTTACAATAGTCAAGGTGTGAGATGACTAGGGCATGAATGAGAGTTTTGGCAGAGGAGACAGAATGAAAAGGCGGATCTTAGCAATGTTGTGGAGGGAGAAGCGGCAGGATTTGGTGACGGAGTCAATGTAGGGTTTGAAGGTAAGGTGTGAGTCAAAGATGAAGCCCAGACTGCAGGCTTGGGGGACAGGGAGGATGGAGACCCTGTCAATGGCAATTGACAGGGAAAAGGGAGAGGAAGGATTTGGAGGAACGATCAGGAGTTCAGTTTTCTCCATGTTCAGTTTGAGTTGGCTTTGAGACATCCAGGTGGAGATATCAGAGAGACAGTTGGTGAGACGAGCTTGAACAGAGGGAGAGGAAGGAGTGGAGGGATAGAGTTGAGTGTCATCAGAGTATTGGTGGTATTGGAAACTGTGGGAGGCAATTTGCTTGCCTAGAGATAAGGTGTAGATAGGGAAGAGGAGACGGCCAAGGACAGAGCCTTGGGGAACCCCGACCGAGAGGGGTAGGTTGGAGGAGGGGGAGGAGTTAGAAAGAGATACATTGAAGGAGTGGTCAGAAAAGTAGGAGGAGAACCAATCGAGGACAGAGTCCCGGAATCCCAGGGAGTGAAGCGATTCAAGCAGGAGCGAGTGGTCAACAGTGTCGAAGGCAGAAGAGAGATCAAGGAGGACAAGAATAGAGTAAAGGCGGTTCGATTTAGTCACAAGAAGATCGTTGGTGATCTCAGCAAGAGCAGTTTCAGTGGAGTGAAGGGGGAGGAAGCCAGATTGGAGGGGGTCAAGGGAGGAATTGGCGGAGAGGAGGTCGAGGCAATGGGAGTAGACAACGCATTCAAGGAGCTTGGAAGCAAAAGGGAGAAGCGAGACAGGATGGTAATTACAGGGTTCAGAGGGATCCTGAGTGGGCTTTTTGAGGATGGGGGAGACACTGGCATGTTTAAAGGCAGAGGGGAAGGAGCCGGTTGAGATGGAGACGTTGATGATGTGGAGGAGGGGAGGGGCAACGGTGGAAACAATGGTGACCAATCACCATTGCCACACAGTGGGACAAGTGCAGGGAGCCAGCCAAATAACTGTGGGGAAGCCGAACTGGCCAGCCCCTGTTGGAGCCACCACCATGGCCAGGTAGGGCTGTGGCACTGGCCTTATGAGCACGTCCCACTTTCCTCCCCTGGCTGGACCGACAGCCTGCCCCCAGCACCCCTGGCCATGATGTGGCTGCATGCAAGGGCACTTGCACCCATGACTCAACCCTGTCATGGAGCTCAACCCGTGGTGATCAGAAGGTGCCCGGCTGTCTGGGTTAAGGCTCTGCTGGGATGTTTTGTAGCGGGCAGTTGTTCACCCCAGGGAAGGGGAACATCTAGCCGTTGCCCGGCTGTCCAGGGAGGGGTGGAGCTTCCCAAGGCATGGTAGCCTCCCCTCCCTTTCTCATTATATTCTTCATGCTGATGCTGTTTTACCCTCAAAATATTCAGAGGCAAACACTTGAGGACTTATGTCAGCTCTTACTCATGCATTAACATGCAGCCACACCTGGGAAACGGTCTTGCTGTGAACCCCAACCCATGCCGAGTGTTTTCTTCTTTTGTCTTGTACATGCTGCTCCTCCTGATACAATCCAAAATGCCAGTCCCAGTTGCCTATTTTGCAAGCATGTCACATTGCCAAGTCATATCCAGTTTGAGCTTCTCGACAATCTCCAGATCCTTCTCAGAAATGCCGCTGTCCAGCCAGCACACGTGCTTTATCTTACCCAGGTAAAATACGTTATAACCAACTATAAAAAATAAAATATAATAAAAATCTCCACCTATTTATTGAGATTGCTTTGAATTCTAATTCTGTCCCCACAAGTGTTTGAAATCATCACCAAGGATTGGGAGGGAAGATAAGTTGTTCGGTTTTAGCCATTTTGAGTTTGAGTTGGCATTGAGACATCCAGGTGGAGATATCAGAGAGAAAGTTGGTGAGATGAGCTTGAACAGAGGGGGAGAGGGAAGGGGTGGAGAGATAGAGTTGAGTGTCATCCGCGTATAGGTGGTATTGGAAACCATGGGAGGCAATGAGTTTGCCTAGGGATTGGGTGTAGATAGAGAAGAGGAGATGGCCAAGGACAGAGCCTTGGGGAACCCCGACCAAGAGGGGTAGGGAGGAGGAGGGGGAGTAGTTAGGAAGAGGTACATTGAAGGAGCGGTCAGAAAGGTAGGAGGAGAACCAGTCAGGGACAGAGTCCCGGAATCCTAGGGAGTGAAACGATTGAAGCAGGAGTGAGTGGTCAACAGTGTCAAAGGCAGCAGAGAGATCAAGGAGGACAAGCCGCAAGAAGATCATTGGTAATCTTAACAAGACCAGTTTCAGTGGAGTGAAGGGGATGGAAGCTGGATTGGTGGGGGTCAAGGGAGGAGTTGGCGGAGAGGAGGGCAAGGCACCGGGAGTAGACAACCTGTTCGAAGAGCTTGGAAGCAAAAGGAAGGAAGGAAACAAGATGGTAGTTAGAGGGTTCAGAGGGATCCAGACTGGACGTTTTGAGGATTGTGGAGACAGTGGCACATTTAAAGGAAGGAGCCGGTAGAAAGGGAGAGGTTGATGATGTGCGGGAGGGGAGGGGCAACAGTGGAAGCAATGGAGTTCAGGAGGCGGGAAGGAATGGGGTCCAGGGGGCAAGTGGAGGGATTGGAGGAGGAGAACAGGGAGAAAATTTCCTCAAGGGAGACGGGAGGGAAGGAGGACAAGAGAGAGGTGGGGGGAGAAGGAAGGGAGGGGAGTGGTAGGGGGAGAGGACTTGGAAGCGATTTCCAGGCAGATCTTGTCAACTTTGGAGGTGAAGAAGAGAGCAAGATCCTGAGTCGAGAGAGAAGCGGGAGGAGGAGGACAGGGGGGTTTGAGAAGGAAGTCGAAGGTGGAGAAGAGGGGGCAAGGGTCCCGGGAGCAGGACTCAATGTGGGGGACGTAGTATTACTGTTTAGCGAGGGAGATAGGTGAATTGAGTGATGAGAGGCAGAATGTGAAGTGGAGGAAGTCAGCGTGGTAGTGGGATTTTCTCCAGAGGCGTTCAGCAGCCCGAGTGCAGGAGCGGAGATGGCGAATGGTGGGAGTGAGTCAAGGGCAAGGGTTACGGGAGTGAGCTGGGTGGGAGGAGAGGGGCCAAGGGAGTAAAGGGTGGAGGCGAGAGAGGAGTTGAAGGTGGAGATGGCAGAATCAGGGGAGAAGGAGAAGAAGACTGAGGGGAGATGAGGAGAGAGGGAGGAGGCAAAATCCACAATGGCCGGCAGATCACGGAAGGGATGGAGAGATGGGGAAGAGGAGAGGGAGCAGTGGGAGAGGTTGAAGGAGACAAGGAAATGGTCAGAGATGGGATGGGGCTTGAAGGAGAGATCGGAGACAGAATATTTCCTAGAGAACATGAGATCAAGAGAGTGACCATCAGTGTGGATGGGGGAGCTAGTCCAGAGGTGGACATTAAAGGATGAGGCTAAGGAGAAGAAGCGAGTGATGTGAGACTGGGAGAGTACATCAACATGGATACTGAAGTCACCAAGGATGAGTGTGGGGATGTCATCAGAGAGGAATAAGGTGAACCAGGACTCGAACTCGGAGAGAAAGGAGGAAAGGGAGCTGGGAGGGTGGTAAATAATAGCAACACGGATGTGAAGAGGGGAGTAGAGGCGTACGTAGTGATCCTCAAAGGAGGCGGAGAAGAGAGAGGGGAGAGGGGTTTAAACTGGCAGGAAGAGGCAAGGAGGAAGTCTACGCCACCACCCCGGCCTTTGGAGCGGGGCTGGTGGGAGAAGGAGAGGCCTCTGAAGGAGAGGGTGGCAGGGGTGACAGAGTCGGTGGGGGAGATCCAGGTTTCAGTGAGGGCGAGAAGGTGAAGGGAGTGAGAGAAGAAAAGATCATGGATATAGGGGGCTTTATTAGAAGAGGAGTGATAGTTCCAGAGGGATCAAGAGAATGGGAGTTGATCAGGGGGGAGGCAGGGAATGGGGATATGATTAGGGGAAGGGGGCGACTGGATCAGTGGGCGAAGGGCAATGGGGCAGAGGGGCAGGGGGGGAAAGGGGGGGAGGGGGAGG
>QEPC01001413.1:152371-162424 GCA_003113815.1 Sphenodon punctatus
GACACTCCACTCCAGTGTGTGTCTGCACTATGTACAGGTGGATAGCTAGTTGGAATGGGCCCTGCTGGGGCGCTCCACTCCAGTGTGTGTCTGTACAATGCACAGGTGGGTAGCTAGGGGGAATGGGCCCTGCTGGGGCGCTCCACTCCAATGTGTGTCTGCACTGTGTACAGGGGGGAGCTAGGGGGGAATGGGCCCTGCTGTGGCACTCCGCTCCAGTGTGTCTACACTATGTACAGGGGGTTAGCTAGGTGAGAATGGGCCCTTCTGGGACACTCCACTCCAGTGTGTGTCTGCACTATGTATGGGGGGGGGACTAGGGGGGAATGGGCCCTGATGGGGTGCTCCACTCCAGTGTGTGTCTGCACTATGTACAAGGGGGGAGCTAGGGGGGCACGGGACCTGCTGGGGCACTTCACTCCAGTGTGTGTCTGCACTATGTACGGGGGGGGGGTTAGCTAGGTGGGAATATATGTACAGGGGTGTAACTGGGTTATCCCACTCCAGTGTGCACTGCACTCTACATGCATATGGCGCCCCTAGGCTCATGGTGTCCACTGTGACTGCACCATCGGAACCTTTTCATAAGATGCCCCTGCCTGTTCCCAGAAATCACTCCTCCTGGCTCAGTGGTTGTCAAAGCAGAGAAATTAACCCCATTGTCCACCTAGTAACCCAACCCGTGCCCTGAGATGCCTCCTTGCAGCTGAATAGAAAACAGGAATTCTTGTGGTTTAATCCAAATGGGAAAGTCAGTAATGAAGCCAAATAAAGTGTCCAGGTTTTTTTCTTGCTTTTGCTCCCAGCCCTGAAATGGCCAATCTCAGCTCCCCATAAATTAAACCATGCTCCAACCCAGTATAATTGCATCCAGCCTGCTCATTTGCGCTTGGCTAAAATGTATCACATAAACGGGCCTAATCCCCATCCTAAAACTGAAAGGGACACTGTCTGCTTTTCTTCCTCTCATCCCTTTCTATTTATTTATTTATTTATTTATTTAAATGTATAAATTCCCCTATGACTCAGGATGGCCTTCTAGCCCCCTCGAATCTCTAGTTACTTTGTCCTCCTGTCCAAGTCCCTGCTCTGCCTCCTCGTATTGACCTCGCCTGTATTTGTGCTCCAGTATACATAGTCCTGTCTTGCTACATGCCTGAGGAAGGGCTCCAGGCTGCCCAAAAGCGGCCTATTGTCACCAGCAGAAGTTGGTCCAGTAGAAGAGGCCAATCTGAATGATGTTTTCTCTCCATTGCTCACTGGAAAACTTGTGATTGTTCTTACAGCTTTACTTTACATCAGTTTATTGACAATGAGTAGGGGGTTGGACTAGATGGCCTTGCAGGTCCCTTCCAACTACCCCATCTCCTGGATTTTCAATTTCTGGTTCTGAGTTTTTAAGTTTTTGTCCCAATTGTTTGGTTTTCTGTCTCAATTTGTATTGGAAACTGGGCTGCTTGGCAGTTTTGTCAGGTACCGCGGTGCCCAGTCAATCAAGCCCCAACACGACCCTCAGAAACGCAGGGTTTCTCCGGAGGCCCCACTTCAGCTTTAATTCTGGGCAAAGGCTTTCCTTCCTGAGACACAGGCTGAGATGGTATCTATGGGAATCCTGGTTCTCTGTGGCCTCACCCAGCTGCAGGGGGACCGCGAGTGGGAGGGCTCGAAGGCTGCTCGAGTGTGTGGCTTCCCGGCACTCTCGGACAATTCAAAGACTCCCTGGAACCCAGCAGCCTGTGCTCCCCCCTCTGGGGATCCACCAGTCATCCCCTTCTTTCTCTGTGCTTGAGAAAACAGCCTTAGCTCCATGGAGAGCCAGACAGGCTCAGAGGAGGGACATCTTTCTCCTCTCTTTCTAAAATGATTTCCTCTTGTTTCAGGAACTGGTGGCTCTGGTTGGTCCCGGTCTCTACTTGGTGGCATTTCTCTGTGCGGCTGGTTGCGGCAGGGCAGGGGGCTGGAATACATGGCCTCTGAGGTCCCTTCCAGCCTTAGCTTTTCTCTGGGAGGGAGACATTTTCTTTAGGCCTGGCTGGATGTTTTCTGGGTTTCCAGCTAAATCTTTGCAGGAAGGATTTTATTAAAAAGAGTTGAGTTCTGCCTGAACGCACAGCTCTGCCTGAGGGTGGGGATGGCCTGGAGGAGCTAATAAAAAATGGAAACCTTTCCACAGAATTTTAAAATGCCCTGTGGATCTTTCCAGAGAACTCTCCCCCTGGTAAAGAATCCCTAGAGAGCCTTGTGGAGGCTTTCAAGGTCCCCACCCTGATCATTTCCCAAAGGAGCAGATTGTTTGTTTCCCCATAATCAGGGCCCCGATTCTTCTGCAATTTCCCCCCCAAAATTCTGCGACCCCAAATTGAAAATTCTGCGACCCCAAATTGAAAATTCTGCGACCCAATAAAGTTACAAAACAAGTCTTTTAAAATTAAAACTGTGAGATGGCGATCCATTTCCTTGCACCAATGAATAAAAAATCTGCTTATAATTTTTTCTGTGTACAGGTATTTCAAATATCAGACAACCCCCCCCCAAAAAACCCACACCAAATGGCAATGCAGAGGGCACAGCTCCTAACCCACCCCCAAAACACATGGCAATGCAGAGCTCGCAGCGGGACCTCCCCACGCAGGAGTCCACACACACACACATCCCACACCTACTTACCTTATGGCTGGAGCAGGCACTCAGAGGCAGTGATCCCTGGAGCGGCGGCAGCGATCCCTGGAGCAGTGGCTGGAGTGGCGGCGATGATCCCCGGAGTGGCGGTCGGGTCCCTCAGCTATCAGGTAAGTGGTAGGATCCAGGAGCTGCTTTATAAAGGCCGTGCAAACCCCCGATTGGCTTGTGGCTAGAATAAAGCAGGTCCTGGATTGGCTCACTGCCAGAGAAGGGAAATTCCACAGGGATTTCCCCAGTTTCTGCGATAATCCTGCCCAGGGCAGGATTCTGCGAAAATTCTGCGAATCGCGGTAGCGCAGAAGAATCGGGGCCCTGCCCATAATTCTGTGTTTGACACTGAGGAAAGTCATTGTTGAATGATCAGTAAATTCTGTCTTTGCTGTTACCCTGTGAAGCAAGCTGCTCCGAAACCCATCAACCAACCGTGTCTTGAAACATATTACCAAAGCAGATGGGTGTTTTGCATGGTCGTTCCCTTTGGAGAGTGTCTGATCTGGAGAGACAAAGTGGTTCAAATGATCTTTTATTGCACCAACTGTTGTTGGTGGAAATAAGTGACTTTTGGGCCACACAGGGGGGCCCTTCCTCAGGTACGGAGTGGAGCTAGTAGAAATGTATAAACTGAGCCAATGTAGAGCAGGTCTAGATAAGGCGGCAGTGAATGGGCGGCAAGTGGATAGGACAGGGAAGCAGGTTGGGGGGGGTAGGGAGGTAAAGAGAGAGAGAGAGATTATATATTTCTACTGGCTATGCTCTATGCCTGAGGAAGGGCCCTGTGTGGCCCAAAAGCTTATTTCCACCAAGTACAGTTGGTCTCGTCAAAGAGATCATCATTCGAACCACTTTGTCTCTCTGTCACTTGGGTCCAACACAGCGACTGCACTCTCTCTCTGGAGAGCTGGGGGAGGCAGTGCAGAAAGCAGGAGAGAGCCACTGATTAATTGACTGGGAAAAAGGAGGGAAGTCGGGATAAGAATAACCATGGAATGATTATCAGGCAGGTGATGGAGAAGGATGAAGGGGGTGGGGTAGGCATTCTACTGCTGTCTCTGCCATGCTGGTGCCTGGCATCCCTCTCAAAATCATAAGAACATTGTCAGTGCCATGATGGTCCATCCAGTCCAAGATCCCGTCTCCGACAGTGACTAATCTCATCGCTTTGCAGAAGTCCCCAAAAGATCAGAAAGGCGGGGTGTGCATGTCATTTTTGTTATTACAATAACAATAACAAAAATTAACATTTTTGTTATTGATATTGCAATAATGAAAATGACAAATAATATTAATGAAAATAGAAATGAAAATGAGTTTTTATTTTATAATTAATGGGGAAAAACTGAAAAACATATTTTTTGATTCTTATTCAATTCTGATGAAACTTGGAGATATTGTACCTCCAAAAGAGGGCACTGTACTTACCAATTTTCGAAAATATTAGGTAAACAAAATCAATTTTAGAAGCAATTGAATGTTGTGATTTTAAGAAAAGGTTCATACAAATTAATGGCTCCACCTTTTTCATCTTCCATCCCATTTTCATGGAACTTATGAATATTATGTCCCTCCACAAGCTTAACACTCCTGCCAATTTTCAGAAAGATTATATAAAGGATCCTGATGGTATAAGACATTAACTTGAAAATATATTTCCAGCTGTAACATTTTTATATTCCATCCTGTTTACAAGACATTAAGCAGGAATATATTCCACACCATCCCTGTTATCTCTGCCAAAGTAAAGGACAATTCAATAAATGGATCCAAGTTTATAAGCAATTGAAGTTGTCCCCTTGAAGACCATTATTCAGATAAATAGCAGCACATGCAGTGTCAGTCAGAAGCAGGCACCTGACATGGCAGGAGGAGGGAGGCTGTAGGAGAGACGATGTGGAGCAACCCAAAAAGACTGACAGACACATTCACTGGCCAATTACTGCATGCTTCCACCTTTACAGGACTAATCGGTAGTGGCTTCAAAGCGGGTCTAGGGGGCATAGAAGGGACATAACTGGGACTTTGGAGATAGCATCCCAGGATCAGGATACATAGTTTTCACATCCAGGCTGGCCAATTATCATCACAATCACATCCTGCAGCACTGTGACAGAGGAGATAAGAGAATCTCTACTGGCTCTTTCCTAAACAATTGCTTCTGACTTCCCAGTAACCAGTGGGGGAGAGATATTGGGAAGGTCACAACACAGAATGAGGATATTTAGTTGACATTTCTGCTGGCCAATTAGCAGCACAAGCTGATCTTATACCACAGTGACATGTAAGAGAATCCATGGCATAGGCTCCTTCTCTGCATATGCTGTGCAGGCATATAAAATTGGGACCCTTTATTACTTATTTCTGATATTTGGCAGAGGTGATCCTGAAAATGTGATATACATCCCTGCCAAATTGAATATACACTGGTTGGACTTCAACAATGTTACAGTCAGACATACATTTATAAGTTAATTGCTTATACAAACAGGACCCTTTTTCTAATCCTTATGAAAGTTGGCAGAGATAGTAAATATGAGAAGGGGTGTAAACCTGCCAAGTTTTATCTACATTAAGTGTGAGGCAAAGAAGTTACACCTAAGAAGGTATATGAATATTTTTGCAAAATAATATAATTCAACTGCTTATAAAATTGGATTCCTTTATCCAATCTTTTCAAAACTTGATGCATTTAATGCTTTCCATTGGAGGCTGAATCCATCCATGGTTTAGCCAAATATAATGAAAAACAAAAACTTTACAGCCAAAACCCCTTTTTTAAATTGAAACCAATGGAAAATGAAAACGAAAGCAAAAACAAAAAATTAATATTTATGAAAACGAAAATGATGGATTTAAATCAGGAAAACAAAAACAAAAAATGACATGGTCCCCTCCCCCTGGTGCACACCTCTACCAAAGTGCAAACCATTCCCTGCTGCTCACTCTCAGCTTCTTATGTAAGAAGATATATAAAAACATAAGTAGTGCCCTACTGAGTCAGACCAATGGTCCATCAAGTCCAGCATCCTGTCTCCGACAGTGGTGAATCTCGATCACATGGGAGAAGAACCAACAGTCACAATGGGCAATCCATTCCCCATTGTTCACTCACAGCTCCGAGTCCCGACAGTAAGAAATTCATCCCGTGAGCTACTTGGTTAATAGTCATTAATGAACCTACTCTCTAAGAACTTATCCAGGCCTTTGTTAAACCCAGCTCTACTACTGGCCTTGACAACGTCCTCTGGCAGCAAATTCTATAAGTTAATGATGCGTTGAGTGAAAAAGTGCTTCCTTTTATTTGTTTTAAATCTGCCGGCAGCTAGTTTCATGGAGTGTCCCCTAGTTCTAGTGCTATTTGAGAGGGTAAATAACCATTCTTGATCTACTCGTTCCACACCACTCAAGATTTTATAAACCTCTATCATGTCCCCTTTCAGTCTTCTCTTCTCTGCGCTGAAGAGACCCAGCTTGTCAAGCCTCTCTTTGTACGGAAGCCGTTCCATACCCTTTATCATTCTCGTTGCCCTTCTCTGTACTTTTTCTAATCTGTGCTTCCCCTATACCTACGTTTCCTATACTTTCTTGGCTAATAGCTACTAAGGATGGACATCCAGAGGGAATTACACATCTGGATCAAAATTACAGTCTGGATCTTTAATTCCAGATTTAATTATGGATATGTATTATGAATCCATATTTAAACACATTAAAAATAAAAGAAATGTAAAACATAAAAACCCATTGTGCATGCATAAAATGGCTCCCGGACCATTCTGTGCATGTGCAGCATTTTCCAAAATGGAGGCAGCAGTGGCACCGCCATTTTGGAAAAGGGCAGCTGTTCTGCTTATTCTTAAAATGGCCCCTGCGCATGTGCAGACCGGCTGCCTTTTCCCAAACAGAGGTGATGCTGCTGCTGCCATTTTGGAGAAGGCAGCACGTGCACAGAATGATCCGGCGGCCATTTACACTTCCACATTTTTTCATTATTTAAACTGAACCACAATGGACTGCGCTGCAGTCCGATATGGATTAATCCGTTACTACCTGTATGAGCAGTTATGGAATTAATGTCCACTCCTAATATCCACTAATGGATACTCTCCAAGAACATATTAAATCTGTTTTAAAACACAGTGATACTTCTGGCCTTTCTTTACCACTTCTTCTGGCAACTAATTCCACAAGTTAATTAAGCGTTGAGTGAAAAAATACACATGGAGTTTCATGGAGTTCTAGTACTAGTTGAGAGGGTAAATAACCGCTCCCAATTTACACATTCCACTCCACTCATGAGTTTATAAACTTCTATCCTCTCCCCTCTCAGTCGTCTCTTCTCCAAGCTGAAGAGCCCCAACCCATCCAGCCTCTCCTCATACGGGAGCCGTTCCAGACCCTGAATCATTTTGTTTCATGCTTCGTTCCTCAACCCCATGTTCTTTATTTAGGCTCCATCTGTTATTTAGTGTCCATATCTTGTCTCCCATTGGTCTTTATCTAGTACCTGGTCTTCTCTTTATCTAGCTTTCAGCTTCTTAAGGCTTCTGATATTGTTTGTGGGGTCCTTTTTCATAGTTCCTTAACTCCTCTGCTTCTTATTGTTCCTGTGTCATATCCCTGAAACTCCTTCTAGCTCTTCATCCTCCTTAGGACCATGTTCCCTCTTCGTCCTTACCTCTCCCTCCTCTAGGGATGGGTGAACGCGGTTCGGAAGTTCAGGGTTCGGCCCGAACTCGGCCTGTTCGGACAACCGAAACCGAACATGAACCCGAACACCTTCATGTTGCCTATTAACCTCCTTGAGTTAATAGGTTCAGGCCTCTGAGACCCAGATAATGGTTTACATATTTACTCACATATTTACTCATATATGCACTCATATATTCATTTATTCATTTGAAGTGCATAAATAGTAGAAATAGAGTTATTAGAATAGAAATAGAGTTTATATAGCTTGGAGTGGATTTATTTTAGTGTGTCAGAGAGTAAAACACAGCCAGGTTATTTTAAGGTTGCTGTAGACGGTTATAAAAGATTAGAATTAGGGAACTATTTTGTGAACAACAGGAAAAGAGCTGAGGCCTGGATGGAAAGAGGTACCATTAATTAAGAAATATCGGCAGACCTTTTTATGATGATAAGAAAGTAGCAAGAAAGTAGCTCACCGCAGAATGTAGACATGTTTTAAGTAATGTTTTAGTAACTTTCCATGCCGACTTGTCGACTTGAAAAGGGGTAGCTTTATGATTGGTTAAAGTTATTAGATTGTTATTGGAACACGTATGTTTCCTGGGTGGATAATGGGAGGTGATCAAAGGTAATAAATATAGTGGACCAAATGGCGGAGAGCACTTCTCTGCACCTTTCTACTTTTTCAACTTCCTTTTCTTGGTCCGAATCGGTCGACTTCCCTATTCACTTCAGAAGCTGGTCTACTGAATGATAGGTAACTATATTTAGCTTTAAGAGATGCGCAGAAATTCTAGTATCGTGTATAAGCCAGAAACAGACAATTTGCAGGAATACTTTGGACACTTGTATGACAATTATTGGGCATTGAGGTTGTATGTCCTCTTTGCACGTGTGTCCATAATATTTATATTTGCATATGCAATTGTAGAATATTCCTGGGGACTTTATTTGATGCTTACTTCCAATAAAACAGTTGATTAGTCAAACAAATCTGACTCAGTCAATGTCTCTGGATTAAATTAGTTGTTACCTAACAGGAGAACCCAGTATTAATCACAAAACGAGTTTCTAAAGACACACATATAATTGGAGCCTCCAGAGATAATCAATAATTATTAATCAATAGTCCTGTTGGCAACACTCTCCCCTTTCAGTCGTCTCTTCTCCAAGCTGAAGAGCCCCAACCCATCCAGCCTCTCCTCATATGGGAGCCATTCCAGACCTTGAATCATTTTGTTTCATGCTTCGTTCCTCAACCCCTAGTTCTTTATTTAGGCTCCATCTGTTATTTAGTGTCCATATCTTGTCTGGTCTTCTCTTTATCTAGCTTTCAGCTTCTTAAGGCTTCTGATATTGTATGTGGGGTCCTTTTTCATAGTTCCTTCACTCCTCTGCTTCTTATTGTTCCTGTGTCATATCCCTGAAACTCCTTCTAGCTCTTCATCCTCCTTAGGACCATGTTCCCTCTTCATCCTTACCTCTCCCTCCTCTAGGGATGGGCGAACGCGGTTCGGAAGTTCGGGGTTTGGCCCGAACTCAGCCTGTTTGGACAACCGAACCCGAACATGAACCTGAACACAAACTCACCGAACTGAACTCAGATCTGAACATCGAAATGACCAAACACTTTGGTAAGTTTGGATCGTGTTTAGTTGAGTTTGTGTGGTTAAAACGTGGTCTGCTGTCAGGTCACTGGAAGGCCAAACGTAGCAGGGAGGGGGAAGTCATCTGACTCAGCTAGGAGAAGGCTTCCAGGCACCAGGGGTGGAGGGTTGGAGAGTGGCTTGGAGTAGCAGCCAGCCTGCCGAATTACCATCCCTTTTCGCCTCAGACTACTGACTTGGCAGTCTGCGATTGGTGACGGGCTAGGCTGCACGGAGCCAATGGGGCTTGTGGTGAGGTGAGCGCAGCAAGAAACAAAACTGTCTGCCTTCCCAAGACCTTCTGAGCTAGTCACTGTTCCTGAACAGCAGGCATTTCAGAAGGCTCCTTCACCCAGCAGTTTTTGTTCTCAATCCATTGCAATCCTCCTCCCATTTCACCCATCCAACGCATCTACCTCCATATTATCATTTGTTTAGCTTACCTTAGATAGATTTAGTTGTTATTTTTTGTTTTTATCCCTCCCTGTGTCCCCTGTGTTCAATCTTCATCCCTCCCTCCCCCTTCCATTGAATCCTTTCCCTCTCCATCTATATATATTCCATCCCTGATTCCCTTCCCTTCCCCTGTTTTTTGTAGGATTATTATTAGATTGATTTTGGGTTTTATTTCAGTTTTGTACCGCTCCTTGTGTTGTTTGTGATTCCCCCTCATCCCACATATAGATAGATAGATAGATTGATAGATTGATAGATAGATTGTAGGATAGTAGACAGTTGTAGGAGTTAGTTTACTGATAGAGATAGCGTTTATTGATTTAGTTTTTAGTGTTTGTAGGAGTAGTGTGTGTGTAGTACTTTACTTAATCCATTTAGCTCATAGCATTTAGAATAGTTATTAGTTACTAGTAGTTAGACTGCGTGTAGATCTATCTATCTATCTATCTATCTATCTTAGTTAACAAATTTAAATATAAAACTAATATATATATATATTTGGGGTGGGACCCTGGGGTAATTACCGGATACCGGATTTACCGGTTTCCAGTTCTCAAAGAACCAGATTCCCGGATTAAATCCG
>QEPC01001413.1:177916-201857 GCA_003113815.1 Sphenodon punctatus
CTGTGTACTTATTAGATAATCCATTTAGTTCATAGCATTTAGAATAGTTAATAGCAGTTAGATTTAGTGTAGATATATATATATAATATTAGATAAAAAAATAAATAAAAGAACCCCATATAAAAACAAAAAAACCAAATAAAAAACAAAAGAAAACCATATAAAACCCAATAAAAAAACAAAAAAAAATAACAAACAAAAAAACACCCATAACAACACCTCCCAAATGGCCGAATGGCCGAACCGAACAGCCGAATGGCCTAACCAAATGGCCTGTTCGGTCTACCGAACTGAACAGCCAAAGCCGAACTCGGCGAACTAGCCGAACTGCCGAACCAAACGGACGAACTGAACACAGCCGAACCAAACGGACGAACCAAACGGACGAACTGAATGCAGCTGAACCGAATGGCCGAACCCGAACCACGATCTGGTCGTCCATCCCTAGTGTGCAGGGTGTGTGTGTGTGTTCAGAACGGCTGATCCCTGCGCATATCCGGGCTGCGCATTCCCCCCTGCAGTCAGAATATGCGTGGGGGAGGGGGGGATGTCTTAAAGTGGTCACAATCTGAACTCTTCACCTTTTCCAACTCATGGAATCGTAGCATGAAAAACACATTTCCTTTCCCTTCCCAGGTGATGGGATAATCTTTTAACGTGCTCTGGAGAAAAGTGCTCTCCAACCAGAGTCCCCTAGTTTTAACAGCATAGATAGCATTACAAATTATGAACCGTAGGCACTGAGAGTCAATAATTTATTGCACTGGAGCTCAAAACCACCACTGCAGCAGGGAAGGTTTAACATCATAATTAGTTTTCCAGAGTCTTTTGTTTGAATTACTTCGCTTCTGTTGCAAAGTTATTAAGCTCCCTGAATGCCATGCTAAATAACTTTATGACAGGAGGAGGGTTCCTAACAAGGGAATTCAATTAGGGTTTTTAAAGAAAGATAATATAGACAGAGACAGGTAGTGGAGAAATGATGTTGATACACATGAATGAAAAGCTAAATACCTATACAAAGACAAATCCATAGAGAGAGCTCTGTGTTTGTTAAATGGAAGAAGCGATGGATTAATGCTATATTAAAGTTGGTATCCGAATAGATTAATGCTGCTGGACAGAAAGGGGGTTCTGGTAAGACGCACAGACAGTGCCGAGAGCCTCGCTGTGCTGCCTCAAAGCCCCTCAGAACAGGAGCCAAACCATTCCTGAACATGGACTCTCCAGGTTGTGCTTCCCCAGAATGGATTGGTTGGGTTTATTTCATCTTCAAGCCATATTATTTAATTTAATTAATTAATTTATTTATTCAAATACTTGACATCCAGCCCCTCCTGCCACAGGCAGCTTGGGGCGGCTCACAACAACATAAATCAACAATTATAAAACCATAAAATTATAAAAACATACCACTCCCCCCCATCCCACTCCTCCCTCACCCTCTACCCATCTCCCCCGCCAAACACCCGATGGAACAGCCAAGTCTTACAGCTTTTCAAAAGGAGGGAAGGTCCGGGGCCAGATGCATCCCCACTGGTAGGCAGTTCTACAGCCTCGGTGCGGCCACCGAGAACGCCCTTACCTGTGTGCCCCCCCCGGAAAACTCAGGGGACCACAAGAAGGGCATCCCCTGATGACCGCAGGGGCCAGTTCAGTACCCCGGGGGTGAGGTGGTCCTGCAGATAGACAGGGCCCAGACTGTTTTGAGCTTTATATGTTAAAACCAACACCTTGAATCGGACTCAGAAGACTACTGGCAGCCAATGCAGAGAATGGCGCACTGGTGTAATGTACTCCTGGTGGACCAGTCCCACCAGAAGATGGTCCAATGAATTCTGCACCAGCATCAGCTTGTGGCCCATCACCATGGGTAGCTCCACGTAGAGTGCGTTACCGTAGTCTAGTCTTGAGGTGATGAAAGCATGGATGATCGTGGCCAGGTCAGAGTCTGAAACATATAGCCTAAGCCGACAGACCAGATGTAGTTGGTGAAAGGCACCCCACAGCCTCCACCTGAGCATCCGGCGGACCTGCGCATCAAAGAGTACCCTCAGACTCCGCACCTGGGGAACCCATGTAGCAAAGACCCTATCAATGATGGTGGCAATTAACCACCAGCATCACCTCCATCTTGTCAGGATTCAGCTTCAGTCAATTAGCCCTCATCCAATCACCCACAGTCGTCAGACACTGAGTAAGCACAGAGACTGCGGGGTCTGGGTTTGTTGAAAAAGAGATGTATAGCTGGGTGTCGTCAGCATATTGGTGGCACCGTACACCAAACCTCCTGATCACCTCGCCAAGAGGCTGCATATATACATTGAACAGGAGGGGGGACAACACCGAACCCTGCGGGACATCACATGCGAGGTCTCGCTATGATGAAAAACACTCCCCGAGTATCACTCACTGAGTTATCCCAGTCAGGAATGAGCGGAACCATTCAAGAATAGTCCCTCCCACCCCTGCACATTCCCGCAGGCACGTCATCAACATCTCGTGATCAACCGTATCAAAAGCAGCTGACAGATCTAATAGAACCAACAGGGTCGAATGACCCTAGTCCACCTCCCAGTGCAGATCATCCACCAAGGGAACAAGCACAGTCTCCGTGCCATAACCCAGACGAAATCCTGACTGAGAGGGATCAAGAAAACTGATGCGGTCAAGATATCCCTGCAACTGCTGAGCCACCACCCGCTCAATAACCTTCCCTAAAAAGGTATATTAGAGTGGAGACACTTGCTCAAAGACAAAACAATATACTTAAGGTATTTTCATGTCACCAAAGGGCACCTGGAACAATTTCTGATGGTGTTAGAAGTCTATAGGGATGCTTTGAAGCATTATCATTATTAATTAATTTCATTCATTTATTGATTGAAATCCGTACTCTCTCCTTCTGCTAAGGCTCATGGTGGCTTATTCATTCTAACAGCAGGGTGCTTGGTGCTGAGAGACAGGCCCCCAACTTGGGGGCTTACAACTAGGGCTGAAACTCGATCCTCGCATTCTTGGGGTTCTTGGTTTATTTTTGCAAACAAGAATGAGCCAAGAAACTGCCTGGATTGTCACCAAGAAAAGAAGAATCTTGCAGAGAGAGCCCTCCCTCCCCCCCCTGGGCCCAGACCTGGGTTGACTTGCTTGACTGCCTCTCCAGGTTGGCTTCTCTGATCCGCTCAGCTCCACTCCTTCCCTCCCCACTCAACTTCTCTGTGCAGGGAGGAAGCCAAGACGGTGTCTTCATAGCCCTGAAAAAATAAATAAATCACTACACATGCACAAAATAGCTTCCAGGGCCACTCTGTGCACATGGAGCCCTTTTCCAAAATAGCACTGGCAGCATCAACATTTTGGGAAATTATTATTATTAATTATTATTTTATTTATTTATTTAAATGTCTATGCCACTATTCCCAAAGGCTCATTGTGGCTTATAAATCATAAAAACATTAAAATACAAAAACTCTAAATCCCCCCAACCCTTCCACTAACCCACCCCATATCCAACCCATTCCCGAGCCTCTAAACCACCCCACTCTCTGATTTATCCCTGTCCACCAAATGTCTTTTCGAATGAAAAAGTCTTACACCGCTAGGGATGGGTGAATAGGTCACAGTTCGGATTTGGTCATTTGGTTTGTTCTGGTTTGGTTTGGCCGTTCGGTTCGGCTGTTCGGTCCGTTTGCCGCGTTTGGGTTCGGTGGTTCAGTTCAGATGTGTTCAGTTCGGTTCTGGCGTTTGGAAAAAGGCTCTCTGTGCAAGAAATGATGGCCCCAGACCCATGATGGTGGGTCCTGGGGCTAGAGTGGCAGCTTAAAGATATTGGCTACAGCCCTCCCTGCCTGTAACTTGGCCGCAGAACCCTGGCAGCGGGTCTTGGGGCTGGAGTGGCTGTTTCTTGATGCTTTAGAAAACTGGCTCTCTATGTGAGAAATAATGGCCCCGGACCCATGATGCTGGGTCCTGGGGCTAGAGTGGCAGCTTCTGGATATTGACCACAGCCCTCCCTGCCTGTAACTTCACCCCTGAACCCTGGTGGTGGGTCCTGGGGCTGGAGTGGCTGTTTTTTGATGTGGCTGAAAAACATCACCTCTGTGAGAGGAATGATGGCCCCAGACCCATGATGGTGGGTCCTGGGGATAGAAGAGTGGCAGATTGTAGATATTGGCCACAGCCCTCCCTGCCTGTAACTTGGCCCTATAACCCTGATGGCAGGTCCTGGGGCTGGAGTGACTGTTTCTTGATGCGGTTGAAAGACATAACCTCTGTGTGAGGAATGATGGCCCCAGACCCATGACTGTGGGTCCTGGGGCTAGAGTGGCAGCTTCTAGGTACATATTCAGCAGGTGGTGCACCCTCTGTTGAAGAAACCATCATTGGACGTGGATGCACTTGCCAGCTACCGATCTGTCTCAAACCTTCCCTTTTTAGGGAAGGTTACTGAGCGGGTAGTGGCGATCCATCTCCAGGCACATCTAGACAGCATTGGTTTCCTGGACCCTTTTCAATATGGGTTCTGCCCCAGCTATGGCACCGAGATAGCGTTGGTGGCCTTGGTTGACGATCTCCACCGAGAGATGGATGCAGGACGTTCAANGAGGAGCTTCTGGGCATGCGTGAGCAGTAGCTGCCTCTGCAAAACACTCCAGACAGCCCAGCCAGACTTCGCATAAAAAAAAGGTAAAAAACGTGGACTTGCAGCCCCTAATGGGAAAAAACATAAAAAAGAACCCCCCCACCCCTCAAGGAGCCAAAAGAAAGGGGCAGAGTGAGGCAAAAAGTGGCAAAAAACTGCAAAGAAGTGAGAGAGGAGGGGGAGGGGATCAGGAGCAACCCCAGGAAGGCAGCATGGCTGAGACACGTGCAGCACAGCAGGGGGAACAGCGAGACTTTACAGCACAGTTTACAGGCTTAATGGAGGCAATAAACTCCAATCACACTGATTACACAAAGCAATGGGGGCTCCTAAATGAGAACATACAGAAAGTAACCTCTGTGGTAGACTGTTTAAATAAGAAATTCGATGGAATGGCAGAAGTCCCCTTTGCCACCGAAATGGCAGTGAAGGGGTATTTGTCAAGCCTCCCCCCCTTGGGGAAATGAGCACGGGGAGGGAGGTGTGGTGAACCGCCAAGCTGCGCCGTGCTGGTGAGCGCGTTAGAACGCTCACCAGCGGGAAGCCCTGTTGCTGAGCAGAGAATGAGAGCGCACTGAGACTGTGCATGCCAAAACGTGGCCACGCCCCTTTTAGGCAGGGATGGGCCACGAGGGCCGGGGAGCCTGCATTTGGCACTGAGACTGAGGAGAGTCAGCAGCAAGGTCAGCTTTCTGCTGAACCCTCTCTCTCCCCTTCCACCACATGTTTTGAAGCGGTGAGATGGGTCACAATAAAAAGAAAGCCCACAATGATGGGGCAAAAAAGGCAGCAGTACAGAGGGTTGGAGAGCGGCAAAAGAAAAAACAAGGTAGAGCCCCGACGCGGGCAGAGCTAGCTGGGCGTCTGGCGGCTTGTGAAGCCCTCTTGAGGGCACAGGGCCTTCCCCTCCCAGGCGAAAGTGTTGCTGGCAGCCATGAGGCAGGTCCAGCGAGTCAAGGGGTGTGTGCATGATGCTGGTGTTGCCTTTGGGGGGCAAGAGGATGCTCAGCCTATGAGGGGAACATCAAGTGGGGAGCTGCCCATGAGAAGGGGGACCCGAGTCATCAATATCCCAGCCCGCTATAGGGAAGGGGCAGATGATGGGTCTGGTTTCACAGGAAACTGTGATTCTGAGGGAGAAGCCTCCAATCAAAGGGAAGATGATAGGGCCTCAATGGCATGTGAGGGTCAGGGGATTGGTCCAGAGAGGGCGCAGTCTCACCAGGAAAGCAGAGGCCAAGGACAGGACAGGTATTTCCAAGCCACAAATAATCAAAGCAGCACAGGGGGTACATGGTTCTCCCAGGTGCAAGAGAGAGGGGGAAGTGAGAATCCTCCAAGGATGGGGGCAGGGGGAGTACCGGCAGGAGCCCAAGGCATAGACCCAGTGGGGATCCCTGGGTGGGGCAATTATCACTGGAATAGGGAGCGAGAGGCAGAGTGGAATAGGGGGCCTCTCCTCTATCTGGGGAATGTTTTGCCACAGGGCAAGGAAGCCCTGCTAGAGGATGTTTTTCAGAGAGGGACGGAGAGCCGCCGGTGACTCAGCAGAGGCGTGACAGGCCGTTTGAGACCGGGCCTTCGGGCAACATCAAATTAAGGAAACAAAAAAGTTCCTGGAGTGAAAGTGGCAGCTACAGCAGGATCACCATGCTCAAGGAACAGGAGCAGCTGCTCAAGACAGGGTAGCAGTGAGTACAGGTGGGGCAGGAAGCATAACCGATCAAGGGCAGAACGCATCCGGGGGAGGGGTTAATGCGCCCAACAGAAATAATGAAACCAGTGAACTGGATAACAATAGGACTATGGCTGGTTCACTACCCCCAGGGTCTGGGAATGGTCNTCCGGAACAGGGGGAAGGGTTCACCAGAGCTAACTGGAGAGGTGTCTCCAAAGCGGCCCCGCCAGTCTTGCATCTGTTGTTGAGAACACAGGCATCGGTAGTTAGTTATGTAGCTGTTTCCAGCTGGAAATCGATCCTGACTTCAACTGATCTCCTGCGCTGCTTCAGAAGCCCAAAAGCCTTCTCCACAACAGAGTGGGTAGCACTGAGCTGCCTCTTGAAATACTTTTGCTCCGGAGTGCAGGCATCGCTGTCGGATTTCATGAGTCAAGGCTTCAGGGGGCAGCAAGGTCCCCCAGAAAAATAGGCTGCATGTGCACTCCCTTGATACAGATTTTAGTCCAAAGTCCCTGGTGTAGAGGTGGCTGAAGAAGGGGGACAGGTGGAATATGCGGGCATCATGATTCTTCCTTGACCACCCAGCCAGTGCATCCAAAAACCAGGAACAGTGGTCCACTATGGCCTGGAGAACCAGAGAGAACTACTACTTGTGGTTCAAATAGTTGACCTTGCTGTGGGGTGGGCAGTTGATGGTGATATGCTTCCCATCGATCACTCCTATACAGTTCAGGAAGCCTTCCCACCAAAATCCCTTCATTACCTCTACAGGGTCAACCAATTACTGCACCACCAGACCCAGCAACACCTCCACTATCACCGTGCAGACCTCAATGAGAATGACTACTATGCAGGTTCTAACACTGAATTACTGGGCGACAGAGTGGCAGGAGCCTGGACTGGTGAGTTTCAAGATGGCAATGGCCATGCACTTCTCCACCGGGATGGACCAGTGCCTAACCATACTCTGTTTCTCCAGCTGAGGCCTGAAAATCTCGGTTATTTGGAAGACAAGGCATCTCCCCGAGAGGAGAGCACATCCCCCGCCAGCCTGTGATTTTCTCCTTCATCCAAAAAAGCCTCTTGGTTGGTACACCAATACGCAGGGTGTTGGTGAGTGAAGCTCTGTCTCCTGACTGTTAGCTCTCTGCACACATCATCTCCCATTGTAGGGCTTTGATCCTCCTCAGTGTAGTCTGTTGTTGCCACAGGAAGGCAAGTCTATGGCACCAAAGTAGGAGTCACCTGTGCATTGTGGTACACCGTACTACCATAGCTAAACAGATTGAGCAAGTGCCCTTCTGTGCCTAGAAATCTCATTGCTCCAACAGCAGCAGGCTGCTTGGATCTGTTGCATCACTTGCAGGTTCTGTTCATTAGCAGCCATGAAGGCCTGAAGTGTCATAACGAGCACCCTGAAATTCTTGGGATCCATGGTCGCATTACAGACATTTGTGAAGTCTGCAGAACACATGTCAAATGTTTTCAAAAGTTTACAGCACTGGGTGGCTGCCCAGCTATGATTGGCTGCATGCAGCATGTACTGTTATAATACTCCAGAGGAAAGGAACAGCTGGTGGGGCTTCTTCTCATAGTTTGCTGTGGCTGTGAGTTATGACAGAGGGTGGGGTACTGATACAGGGTGGCGGAGTGCAGCGAGGAAGAATGCCTGCCCATCTATGGCCATTTTTACACGGACAGCTCCACCGCCGCTCAGTGTTCGGGCGAGTGTGCAGTGGGGAGGCAGTCCGTGTACACGGACGGCAATGGGTGTGCAGCAGGTGTGCACCCGTGTAAACACCATGGATGATGGGTGTTTGTGCATGGACGCTCTCACTGCAAACCCACCTCCACCCACCGTACACCCATCTCCACCCATGNGCTACGGATGTTTGAGGGTGAATGGATGTGGGTTGTGCCTGCAGCACCCCCTGTGACTGGGAGGGCAATACGGCCCAGCCAAGGGGAATCAACGGAGTCAGGTGCCTCTGGGGCTACTTCTCAAAACACTCCACTGAGAGGAGCTGATACCACATCTGGGGCACAACTAGGATCCCAGTTGACAGCTGAAGTCACAGCTCGTCTGCCAGGTGGCCCAATACCCGACGTATCGGACCCGTTTGGGTCACATCTGACCCAGGCAACAAAAGATAAAATCTGGCGGGGTGAGTACATCGACCTTTTCGCGCTACTGTTCAGTGATCCAATCATGGACCATTCTGAGCAGTTGGAAGGAAAAGATAAGGAGAAATTTAGGCTTCCCAAGGCAGATAGAAATTGGGACAACTGTACATCTGCATACGCCATTTACATGGGGGTTATCATGCAAAAAGACCCAGGGCGTGGATTAGAACTGGATAAATATGCAGATATAGTACAGCGGGCACATGGCACAGGCCCTTTGGGAGCATGGCTTCACTATGACAAAGCTTTTCGCCAGAGAGCAGCAAATACCCCGGGTCTGCAGTGGGATAAATATGCTGCTGACTTGTGGTTAGAGAGCATGATAGATGCTACAAGCGCTCCGCGTGGGGACAGCGGGCATCCGCTGGTTCGGGGCGGGGTTGCACCCGCAAACAACCCATTTCGGGGGGAGACCCAAAGATGGGGGAAGAATACAGCAGGGCTGTGCTGGGACTTTAACAAAGGCAGGCATTGTGGACGCCCTGCCTGCAGATTTCGACACTCATGCTCAAATTGTTGGGGGAATCACCCAGAGACCATGTGTCCCCGCCCTAGGCAGAGAAGGGGACGGGGAAGATATGGACAGGGATCGGGAAATCAGAGATCGGGCCAAAATACCCCCACAGCATCCCGTTCTCAGAAGGGGTCCGACCCCAATCCTAATTGATCATTTGGAAAGGGCATTAGAGGAACACCCGATAAGATCAGAGGTGAGTTATCTAGTGCAGGGTTTTAGGAATGGTTTTATCATCCCTGCAGGCCCAGTAAAACAGTTCAGAGTGGCTCATAATTTAAAATCCATCGAAGGCCGGGAAGATGTGGTCCAGAAAAAGATTAGGAAGGAAGTGGATGAGGGAAGGGTGGCAGGTCCCTTTGTAACCCCTCCTATGGCCAACCTAGTGCTTTCTCCCCTTGGCATAGTGCCAAAAAAGACACCGGTCGAATTCCGGATGATCCACCCTAAGGGTGGATCTGTAAATGACGCCATACCAAGGGAATTAACCACCATTAAATATGCATCATTTGATGATGCAGTAAAAAAGGCAAGGGCTATGGGGAGGGGTGCAATAATGGCGAAGTGCGACATTAAGTCAGTCTTTCGCCTGTTGCCAGTTCACCCCACTAGTTTTCACCTCTTAGGTTTCTGTTTCGAAGAAAAATATTACTATGATACGGCCATGCCTATGGGGTGCTCCATATCATGCTCCGCATTTGAACAATTTAGTTCATTGGTGGAGTGGATTTTCAGGCAGCGTACCCAAACAGTGGAGATAACTAAATACTTGGATGATTTTTTATTAATTGGCCCCCCGAGAGGACAGCAATGTGCGCTAGCATTGAGCGCATTCCAAAGGATGGCTGATGAATTGGGCATACCATTAGCACCAGAAAAAACGGAAGGACCTAGTACAATCATCACGTATTTAGGGATTGAATTGAACACCGAATTGAAATTATCCAGACTTCCAACAGATAAATTAGTGAGCATTCAAAACAAAGTACAGGAATCCATGGCATTACAAAAAATAACAGTCAAGGCATTGCAATCCTTAGTTGGGAGTCTTAATTTTGCATGCCGGGTGATCGCTCCGGGAAGAGCGTTTCTTTCTCGATTATATGGCAAACTAAGAGGTGAACTACTTCCCCACTACAGAGTGAGGGTAACACGGGACATGAAGGAAGATCTAGATACCTGGCTTAAATTTTTAGAAGAATATAATGGGATTAGTTTTTGGAGGGAGGAGCTACGGCTGCGAGCCGACCTGCAAGTCCACTCCGATTCGGCAGGCGGGGCTGGTTTCGGGATATATTTCCATGACCAATGGTGTGCCGCCCCATGGCCAAATGAATGGCACGAGACTGGAGTTACCAGAGACCTCACCTTCTTGGAATTCTTCCCAATTGTGGTGGCAGCACTGGCAGTCCTAGTGTGGACCGAACAATTTGCTAATTGAACAGTCCTCTTTTGGTGTAACAATATGGCTGTAGTACATGTTGTTAACACCATGTCATCATGCTCCCCGCGGGTGATGTCTCTGGTACGAGCATTTGTAGGTCTGTGCTTGAGGAGAAATATTTTGTTCTCAGCCTGGCACGTTCCTGGCATTAGCAATGGCATAGCCGACGCCCTTTCTCGGTTTCAGATGAAACGATTCAGGGAACTGGCGCCGGCGGCCAGGGAACGGGCGGATCCTCTACCACCAAGTGTATGGAACCTTGGGAAGGAAGGATGCAAACCATCATAAAGGGATCACTCGCCCCCAGAACCCAGACGGCCTACTGCAGTGCCTTTAAGGAGTTCCAGAAATTTAGAGATAGAAAGGGTATGGGGAGGGAGTTTCCCATAGAAGAGGATCAGGTAATACGATTCGCAATGGAACTCCATGACAGGGGCCTGGTGGTTGGAACTATCAGTGGTAAGATTGCGGCACTGGCATTTTTTAACAGACTCAATGGATTCCCGTCCCCTGATAAGGGTTTCTTTCTCAAACGAATGTTTGAAAGCTGGACGAGGACAGTGGTAGTCACGACAGTTCCCAGGTCTCCAATAACTCCACCAGTCTTGATTCGATTGATTAGGTCTCTCACGGTTATTTGTCGGGACGAATTTGAAACGCAGCTGTTCACCACTGCGTATGTGGTTGCATTTTTTGGTGGCTTCCGAATTAGTGAAGTGGTCCCTGCCTCGCAGAAAGACCAATCCTGACGGGCATTAGGGATACATGATGTCAGGGGTTGAATTGCACCTTAGATGTTCAAAAACAGACAGAGAAAAAAGGGGCAGAAGGTGCATCTATACCAATGTGGGAACAAGGAGGTATGTCCAGTAGGACAGATGCAGAGGTATTGTAAGATTCGCCCATTACTCCCGGGTGCATTATTTATACATCAAGACGGGAAGCACCTAACTTGTTACCAATTTAATGCAATAATGAGAACTGCGTTACAAAAGGGTGGTATCGACCCTGATGCATTCAGATCCCACTCTTTCCGAATAGGAGCGGCCACCACAGCTGCCGCTGCTGGGTTACCAGTCGAGACAATCAAGACAGTGGGGAGATGGAGATCTAAAGCATATAAAAAATACATTAGGACACAGCAGAGCTAGTAACTCCTCTTTTTCCTCTCTCCATAGGGTTCTACATTAACAGATCCCCAAGAAGGGTTGTGTGGATTATAGGACACAGCTTGGTGCGCTGGGCTGAAAAAACGGCACGAGAAAGCCAGTGGGGGCCTCAGTTAGGGTTACACGAAGAATTGGTAGTAAAGTGGCTGGGTAAGAGTGGGATGAAATGGAGCCAACTATTACCCACACTACATCACATGAGAAGTGCCCCTGCACCACAAATATTGGTAATACATTTAGGTGAAAATGACATTCCTCACCGTAAGGGACTTAATTTACTGTTACAAGTTAAGAAAGATTTAGTGCAAGTTAAAAGTTGGTTTTCAGAAATACACATAGTTTGGACAAGTTGGGTTCCCAGGTTACGTTGGGATAGGGCAGTTAAACCAGGTAGGGTAGATAGAACCAGACGTACTGTCAGTAGAGAATTGGCTAAGTGGGTTTGCAGCCAAGGTGGCTCTGCCATCAAGCACCCTGGATTGGTACGGAGTAGGCCAGACCTATTTAGAGAGGATGGTGTTCATCTCTCGGATTCTGCAACGAGATTTACATCCGAGCCTTGGCCCAGCATTTGGGATCATTGGTTTGAGAGGCAGTTGGGAGGCGGGGTACGGCAGTGCTGCCTCCCCCTTCGTGGCAGGGGTCCAGTATGCGATTGTAGGTAAATAGGAATAAGTAGGATAGGATGAGACATCTCCTTAAGAGATGGGGATGTGATACCCAGCGCGATGCGTGCGCAGCACACGCTGGGGTCATGACCCTGGGAGGAGTGGTTTTGCAAGGCCGGAAAGGACATGCGCTGTCCACCGGACTGAAAGCCACTTGCCTTCCAGCTCGTGCCCATGTTGGGCTTGTTCCCCCAGTTTTCGGCCAGAGCCTTTGTGTTGTCGAAGGGGGAACTGTTGAAATGGCGCTGACGCTGGAGGGCACATCCACGCCAGCGATCAAGTTAACAAGGATGTTCATTAGCTAGCATACTGGACCCGGAATTTCCGGGCAATTTTCCCACCGGCCTCTCAAGTTATTCTAATAAAGAATGCGGCCAGCATGTTAAACCAAGCAATGTTTCCGTGTCTCATTTGAGTGCGCCAACAAGGATGGTATGGCATAGTGATAAGCTGCTTTGGGGGCTGGAAGCACTTGCACTCAAGGGTGGGGGAGGGAAGGAACATAGTACCAGCAGGCAGCACGCCTGTGTCTCTGCATTTCCGATTGCCATTCCCAGATTTGGCTCGCCTGCAAATGTCAATAGGGAATGCAGAGGGAAAGGAAATATCTGGAAATAGCATAGGGGGTGGGGTGGGGCTGGATGGACCATATGAAAACATGGCACACCGGAAACATTCTGAAGTTCTTTTCAACATTTTTTTCTATTAAACATTTTTAGAAGACTTTATTCAACTTTTTAAGACACGTTAAAATATCAAATGTTTTAAACGGTCAAAATCTTTTAATTTGAAAAACTCTAACTGCGGGTGGGTGCTGACATTCTGGTAGATGTAGTGGTAGAAGGCGTCCCTGATCTCCTTGGCTATGCACTGTTCTGCTCAGTGGAACGTCCCGGAACAGGGGGAAGGGTTCACCAGAGCTAACTGGAGAGGTGTCTCCAAAGCGGCCCCGCCAGTCTTGCATCTGTTGTTGAGAACACAGGCATCGGTAGTTAGTTATGTAGCTGTTTCCAGCTGGAAATCGATCCTGACTTCAACTGATCTCCTGCGCTGCTTCAGAAGCCCAAAAGCCTTCTCCACAACAGAGTGGGTAGCACTGAGCTGCCTCTTGAAATACTTTTGCTCCGGAGTGCAGGCAGCGCTGTCGGATTTCATGAGTCAAGGCTTCAGGGGGCAGCAAGGTCCCCCAGAAAAATAGGCTGCATGTGTACTCCCTTGATACAGATTTTAGTCCAAAGTCCCTGGTGTAGAGGTGGCTGAAGAAGGGGGACAGGTGGAATATGCGGGCATCATGATTCTTCCTTGACCACCCAGCCAGTGCATCCAAAAACCAGGAACAGTGGTCCACTATGGCCTGGAGAACCAGAGAGAACTACTACTTGTGGTTCAAATAGTTGACCTTGCTGTGGGGTGGGCAGTTGATGGTGATATGCTTCCCATCGATCACTCCTATACAGTTCAGGAAGCCTTCCCACCAAAAGCCCTTCATTACCTCTACAGGGTCAACCAATTACTGCACCACCAGACCCAGCAACACCTCCACTATCACCGTGCAGACCTCAATGAGAATGACTACTATGCAGGTTCTAACACTGAATTACTGGGCGACAGAGTGGCAGGAGCCTGGACTGGTGAGTTTCAAGATGGCAATGGCCATGCACTTCTCCACCGGGATGGACCAGTGCCTAACCATACTCTGTTTCTCCAGCTGAGGCCTGAAAATCTCGGTTATTTGGAAGGCAAGGCATCTCCCCGAGAGGAGAGCACATCCCCCGCCAGCCTGTGATTTTCTCCTTCATCCAAAAAAGCCTCTTGGTTGGTACACCAATACGCAGGGTGTTGGTGAGTGAAGCTCTGTCTCCTGACTGTTAGCTCTCTGCACACATCATCTCCCATTGTAGGGCTTTGATCCTCCTCAGTGTAGTCTGTTGTTGCCACAGGAAGGCAAGTCTATGGCACCAAAGTAGGAGTCACCTGTGCATTGTGGTACACCGTACTACCATAGCTAAACAGATTAAGCAAGTGCCCTTCTGTGCCTAGAAATCTCATTGCTCCAACAGCAGCAGGCTGCTTGGATCTGTTGCATCACTTGCAGGTTCTGTTCATTAGCAGCCATGAAGGCCTGAAGTGTCATAACGAGCACCCTGAAATTCTTGGGATCCATGGTCGCATTACAGACATTTGTGAAGTCTGCAGAACACATGTCAAATGTTTTCAAAAGTTTACAGCACTGGGTGGCTGCCCAGCTATGATTGGCTGCATGCAGCATGTACTGTTATAATACTCCAGAGGAAAGGAACAGCTGGTGGGGCTTCTTCTCATAGTTTGCTGTGGCTGTGAGTTATGACAGAGGGTGGGGTACTGATACAGGGTGGCGGAGCACAGCGAGGAAGAATGCCTGCCCATCTATGGCCATTTTTACACGGACAGCTCCACCGCCGCTCAGTGTTCGGGCGAGTGTGCAGTGGGGAGGCAGTCCATGTACACGGCCGGCAATGGGTGTGCAGCAGGTGTGCACCCGTGTAAACACCATGGATGATGGGTGTTTGTGCATGGACGCTCTCACTGCAAACCCACCTCCACCCACCGTACACCCATCTCCACCCATGGAGCCCTCCAGTAAAACGAAGGAGGCTCCATGGGTGGAGCTGTGTGGAGGTGGGTGTGTGTCCGTGTAAATAGACACACACACACCTCTACCCACCCCCATTTGTGTATTAAAGACCTATGAGGTTTGTTGGGCTAAACCTGTGAGTGGGGGCTGCCCGCACACACAAGAATTACATGCAGGGGCTGCCCATTTATTAGGTTGGGCATGTTTAACATGTGATTGGGGCCTGTACGGACTGAACACAGACTCAAGCAGACTATTGTTGTGTCTGAAAACACCCATTGACCCACCTCTCACACAATGGGGAGAGATGAAATAAAGGAGACAAGAACAAAGCAAAAGGAAGACACTGTTTTTCATAGTAGTGGGAGAGGAAATGCGTCAGTGCAAAACTCCTTAACATTACTACATAGTTTCAACTATTTTTCCCTCAAATGCCAGCATTTTAAGGAGATTTTTGCCACATGTTATGGCAGTCCATATTAATAAATACTGTAGTGTAATATTCTTTGTGCAATGCATGGTGACTTTTGTCATGCCTCAGAAGCCCTTGGAAAATGATGACATTCGTCAAAAAACCACCCTCGAGGATTCACATTCTTTCTCAAGCAGTGTATGGTTTTTAAGGGATTGAAGTGGCATTTGAGAAGCTTACAGAGTGATAGAAAAGCAGCAAAAGGATTTCAACACTAATAGGTCTGGCAACATGGCAAGTAATATGAACATCACTACTTTATTTCTCTGAATAGAATGCCATGGTCATTCATGATGCTACAGTTATCAATCTGTCAGCATTTCCATTATAAACCAGCATTTTCAGTAGTTTAAAATAGGCATCAAATGTACTTTTTTCTGAAGCTGAGAGGTGTCATCCCAGATGCAAATCTCTGTAGCAATGCTACAAAAATCAGTTTAGGTTTTGCTACATTTTATAACAGTGGAGTTTAAAAATAGAATCTTGCCAGAAGCTGAAGCTTCTTTTAACTCGCAAATATCTACTCTCNACGAGACTGGAGTTACCAGAGACCTCACCTTCTTGGAATTCTTCCCAATTGTGGTGGCAGCACTGGCAGTCCTAGTGTGGACCGAACAATTTGCTAATTGAACAGTCCTCTTTTGGTGTAACAATATGGCTGTAGTACATGTTGTTAACACCATGTCATCATGCTCCCCGCGGGTGATGTCTCTGGTACGAGCATTTGTAGGTCTGTGCTTGAGGAGAAATATTTTGTTCTCAGCCCAGCACGTTCCTGGCATTAGCAACTTTCTCGGTTTCAGATGAAACGATTCAGGGAACTGGCGCCGGCGACTAGGGAACGGGCGGATCCTCTACCACCAGATGTATGGAACCTTGGGAAGGAAGGATGCAAACCATCATAAAGGGATCACTCGCCCCCAGAACCCAGACGGCCTACTGCAGTGCCTTTAAGGAGTTCTAACAATTTAGAGATAGAAAGGGTATGGGGAGGGAGTTTCCCATAGAAGAGGATCAGGGAATACGATTCGCAATGGAACTCCATGACAGGGGCCTGGCGGTTGGAACTATCAGTGGTAAGGTTGCGGCACTGGCATTTTTTAACAGTCTCAAGGGATTCCCGTCCCCTGATAAGGGTTTCTTTCTCAAACGAATGTTTGAAAACTGGACGAGGACAGCGGTAGTCACGACAGTTCCCAGGTCTCCAATAACTCCACCAGTCTTGATTCAATTGATTAGGTCTCTCACGGTTATTTGTCGGGACGAATTTCACCACTGCGTATGTGGTTGCATTTTTTGGTGGCTTCTGAATTAGTGAAGTGGTCCCTGCCTCTCAGAAAGACAAATCCGGACGGGCATTAGGGATACATGATGTCAGGTGGACCAAAAGGGGGGTTGAATTGCACCTTAGATGTTCAAAAACAGACCAGAGAAAAAAGAGGCAGAAGGTGCATCTATACCAATGTGGGAACAAGGCGGTATGTCCAGTAGGACAGATGCAGAGGTATTGTAAGATTTGCCCATTACTCCTGGGTGCATTATTTATACATCAAGATGGGAAGCACCTAACTTGTTACCAATTTAATGCAATAATGAGAACTGTGTTATGAAAGGGTGGTATCGACCCTGAGGCATTCAGATCCCACTCTTTCCGAATAGGAGCGGCCACCACAGCTGCCGCTGCTGGGTTACCAGTCGAGACAATCAAGACAGTGGGGAGATGGAGATCTAAAGCATATAAAAAATACATTAGTACACAGCAGAGCTAGTAACTCCTCTTTTTCCTCTCTCCATAGGGTTCTACATTAACAGATCCCCAAGAAGGGTTGTGTGGATTATAGGACACAGCTTGGTGCGCTGGGCTGAAAAAACAGCACGAGAAAGTCAGTGGGGGCCTCAGTTAGGGTTACACGAAGAATTGGTAGTAAAGTGGCTGGGTAAGAGTGGGATGAAATGGAGCCAACTATTACACACACTACATCACATGAGAAGTGCCCCTGCGCCACAAATATTGGTAATACATTTAGGTGAAAATGATATTCCTCACCGTAAGGGACTTAATTTACTGTTACAAGTTAAGAAAGTTTTAGTGCAAGTTAAAAGTTGGTTTTCAGAAATACACATAGTTGTGGACAAGTTGGGTTCCCAGGTTACGTTGGGATAGGGCAGTTAAACCAGGTAGGATAGATAGAACCAGACATACTGTCAGTAGAGAATTGGCTAAGTGGGTTTGCAGCCAAGGTGGCTCTGCCATCAAGCACCCTGGATTGGTACGGAGTAGGCCAGACCTATTTAGAGAGGATGGTGTTCATCTCTCGGATTCTGCAACGAGATTTACATCCGAGCCTTGGCCCAGCATTTGGGATCATTGGTTTGAGAGGCAGTTGGGAGGCGGGGTACGGCAGTGCTGCCTCCCCCTTCGTGGCAGGGGTCCAGTATGCGATTGTAGGTAAATAGGAATAAGTAGGATAGGATGAGACATCTCCTTAAGAGATGGGGATGTGATACCCAGCGCGATGCGTGCGCAGCACACGCTGGGGTCATGACCCTGGGAGGAGTGGTTTTGCAAGGCCGGAAAGGACATGCGCTGTCCACCGGACTGAAAGCCACTTGCCTTCCAGCTCGTGCCCATGTTGGGCTTGTTCCCCCAGTTTTCGGCCAGAGCCTTTGTGTTGTCGAAGGGGGAACTGTTGAAATGGCGCTGACGCTGGAGGGCACATCCACGCCAGCGATCAAGTTAACAAGGATGTTCATTAGCTAGCATACTGGACCCGGAATTTCCGGGCAATTTTCCCACCGGCCTCTCAAGTTATTCTAATAAAGAATGCGGCCAGCATGTTAAACCAAGCAATGTTTCCGTGTCTCATTTGAGTGCGCCAACAAGGATGGTATGGCATAGTGATAAGCTGCTTTGGGGGCTGGAAGCACTTGCACTCAAGGGTGGGGGAGGGAAGGAACATAGTACCAGCAGGCAGCACGCCTGTGTCTCTGCATTTCCGATTGCCATTCCCAGATTTGGCTCGCCTGCAAATGTCAATAGGGAATGCAGAGGGAAAGGAAATATCTGGAAATAGCATAGGGGGTGGGGTGGGGCTGGATGGACCATATGAAAACATGGCACACCGGAAACATTCTGAAGTTCTTTTCAACATTTTTTTCTATTAAACATTTTTAGAAGACTTTATTCAACTTTTTAAGACACGTTAAAATATCAAATGTTTTAAACGGTCAAAATCTTTTAATTTGAAAAACTCTAACTGCGGGTGGGTGCTGACATTCTGGTAGATGTAGTGGTAGAAGGCGTCCCTGATCTCCTTGGCTATGCACTGTTCTGCTCAGTGGAACGTCCCGGAACAGGGGGAAGGGTTCACCAGAGCTAACTGGAGAGGTGTCTCCAAAGCGGCCCCGCCAGTCTTGCATCTGTTGTTGAGAACACAGGCATCGGTAGTTAGTTATGTAGCTGTTTCCAGCTGGAAATCGATCCTGACTTCAACTGATCTCCTGCGCTGCTTCAGAAGCCCAAAAGCCTTCTCCACAACAGAGTGGGTAGCACTGAGCTGCCTCTTGAAATACTTTTGCTCCGGAGTGCAGGCAGCGCTGTCGGATTTCATGAGTCAAGGCTTCAGGGGGCAGCAAGGTCCCCCAGAAAAATAGGCTGCATGTGTACTCCCTTGATACAGATTTTAGTCCAAAGTCCCTGGTGTAGAGGTGGCTGAAGAAGGGGGACAGGTGGAATATGCGGGCATCATGATTCTTCCTTGACCACCCAGCCAGTGCATCCAAAAACCAGGAACAGTGGTCCACTATGGCCTGGAGAACCAGAGAGAACTACTACTTGTGGTTCAAATAGTTGACCTTGCTGTGGGGTGGGCAGTTGATGGTGATATGCTTCCCATCGATCACTCCTATACAGTTCAGGAAGCCTTCCCACCAAAAGCCCTTCATTACCTCTACAGGGTCAACCAATTACTGCACCACCAGACCCAGCAACACCTCCACTATCACCGTGCAGACCTCAATGAGAATGACTACTATGCAGGTTCTAACACTGAATTACTGGGCGACAGAGTGGCAGGAGCCTGGACTGGTGAGTTTCAAGATGGCAATGGCCATGCACTTCTCCACCGGGATGGACCAGTGCCTAACCATACTCTGTTTCTCCAGCTGAGGCCTGAAAATCTCGGTTATTTGGAAGGCAAGGCATCTCCCCGAGAGGAGAGCACATCCCCCGCCAGCCTGTGATTTTCTCCTTCATCCAAAAAAGCCTCTTGGTTGGTACACCAATACGCAGGGTGTTGGTGAGTGAAGCTCTGTCTCCTGACTGTTAGCTCTCTGCACACATCATCTCCCATTGTAGGGCTTTGATCCTCCTCAGTGTAGTCTGTTGTTGCCACAGGAAGGCAAGTCTATGGCACCAAAGTAGGAGTCACCTGTGCATTGTGGTACACCGTACTACCATAGCTAAACAGATTAAGCAAGTGCCCTTCTGTGCCTAGAAATCTCATTGCTCCAACAGCAGCAGGCTGCTTGGATCTGTTGCATCACTTGCAGGTTCTGTTCATTAGCAGCCATGAAGGCCTGAAGTGTCATAACGAGCACCCTGAAATTCTTGGGATCCATGGTCGCATTACAGACATTTGTGAAGTCTGCAGAACACATGTCAAATGTTTTCAAAAGTTTACAGCACTGGGTGGCTGCCCAGCTATGATTGGCTGCATGCAGCATGTACTGTTATAATACTCCAGAGGAAAGGAACAGCTGGTGGGGCTTCTTCTCATAGTTTGCTGTGGCTGTGAGTTATGACAGAGGGTGGGGTACTGATACAGGGTGGCGGAGCACAGCGAGGAAGAATGCCTGCCCATCTATGGCCATTTTTACACGGACAGCTCCACCGCCGCTCAGTGTTCGGGCGAGTGTGCAGTGGGGAGGCAGTCCATGTACACGGCCGGCAATGGGTGTGCAGCAGGTGTGCACCCGTGTAAACACCATGGATGATGGGTGTTTGTGCATGGACGCTCTCACTGCAAACCCACCTCCACCCACCGTACACCCATCTCCACCCATGGAGCCCTCCAGTAAAACGAAGGAGGCTCCATGGGTGGAGCTGTGTGGAGGTGGGTGTGTGTCCGTGTAAATAGACACACACACACCTCTACCCACCCCCATTTGTGTATTAAAGACCTATGAGGTTTGTTGGGCTAAACCTGTGAGTGGGGGCTGCCCGCACACACAAGAATTACATGCAGGGGCTGCCCATTTATTAGGTTGGGCATGTTTAACATGTGATTGGGGCCTGTACGGACTGAACACAGACTCAAGCAGACTATTGTTGTGTCTGAAAACACCCATTGACCCACCTCTCACACAATGGGGAGAGATGAAATAAAGGAGACAAGAACAAAGCAAAAGGAAGACACTGTTTTTCATAGTAGTGGGAGAGGAAATGCGTCAGTGCAAAACTCCTTAACATTACTACATAGTTTCAACTATTTTTCCCTCAAATGCCAGCATTTTAAGGAGATTTTTGCCACATGTTATGGCAGTCCATATTAATAAATACTGTAGGGTAATATTCTTTGTGCAATGCATGGTGACTTTTGTCATGCCTCAGAAGCCCTTGGAAAATGATGACATTCGTCAAAAAACCACCCTCGAGGATTCACATGCTTTCTCAAGCAGTGTATGGTTTTTAAGGGATTGAAGTGGCATTTGAGAAGCTTACAGAGTGATAGAAAAGCAGCAAAAGGATTTCAACACTAATAGGTCTGGCAACATGGCAAGTAATATGAACATCACTACTTTATTTCTCTGAATAGAATGCCATGGTCATTCATGATGCTACAGTTATCAATCTGTCAGCATTTCCATTATAAACCAGCATTTTCAGTAGTTTAAAATAGGCATCAAATGTACTTTTTTCTGAAGCTGAGAGGTGTCATCCCAGATGCAAATCTCTGTAGCAATGCTACAAAAATCAGTTTAGGTTTTGCTACATTTTATAACAGTGGAGTTTAAAAATAGAATCTTGCCAGAAGCTGAAGCTTCTTTTAACTCGCAAATATCTACTCTCCATTATAAAGGGATTTTTTTTTCTTTCCAAGTTAAATTTTTAGTGCTTGAGAAAGGTGTCAGGTTCAACTAGGGTGGCCATACCTCCCCTTTAAAAGAGGACACTTATGAAAAATACATGATGCAGGGCTGCATTGGTTCCAGCACAACCCTGCATCATGTATTTTTCATAAGTGTCCTCTTTTAAAGGGGAGGTATGGCCACCCTAGGCTCAACACCCTTGGAGACGGTAAAACTGTTCCTGCCCTCTGACTGATGGTTGTGGGGTATATTATACCTTGTACCTCACTACCAATGAAAGGGTTAACCTGGGGCTGGCTGGCTGGCCAGCCAGGGCAGGAATACCAAGCAGTATAACTAGGCCTGGATGTGGCTAAGCCTGAAACAAGAAATCACAGTGAATGCTGTTTCTGTCTGAAGCAGGTCATTCACCTCCATTCACGCGACAAGGTAACTTGCCATTTTTTTTTGCCATTTTTTTGCTATTTTCTGGCATTTTGGAGTATTTTGCTTGTTCAGTAAATTGTTCATAATTTTAACACCCCAGTGAGAGGGGACTCTTGCTGCCCTATCCTTAATGCAAGATGAACGAAGGGAGCTAACACTATGGTTTATACAGTACTGACGAAGAGGCGTAAAATTGATGTAAAGTGTCTTAAAGTGTCATAAAATGCCAGAAAATGTTGTAAAATAACGGAAAGTGACATAAATTGACATAAAAACCTGTATATGGCTGAAAATTGACAAAAATGATAAAAAATACCAAAAATGACAGAAAATTGCAGGTGGTGCTCTTGCAATGTAGAAGACACGTAATCACTTGACTTGGGAGGAAATACCAATGAACAGTCACAAACACTTCTGAAAGGCAGGTATTTCCTGAAGGTAAGGGAACGCTTGCTCCACCTCAGCTATAGATATGGCAACTCAAGGAAATTCCAAGGCTGCATATCCACACAGGCACCAGGGGCAGCTATCCTAGGCCTGGAGAGGCCCAAGCTACCCTGAGAGGGCTGCCACCTGCTGTGGATATTCGTTCTCACAGATAACTATTTCAGTTCTAGTCATAGATCTATGAAATAAATAGTCTGCTGTGCTAGGAAGAATCCAGGAGGCCACAGAAAAGGTAAGGGAACTGGGATCCAGAGCAGCGCTCACTTCAGTGCTAACAAGGAACATCATTAGCAGCATCTGAGGAATCAGGCTCAGGAGCAATGTTGCAGAGAGGACATGTGGAGGAGGCCCACAACCAAGGAATGGTTATTTGAATTATTTTGGTTGGTTGTAGGCCTCTGCATTGGTTATATCTGGCTAGGTATTTTGCTTTCTTGGCTGAAGGACTTATTAAAGAGAATGAGAACTTGACTGAGTCTCTTTCAGCTATCTGTGAGTTACTGAAAGGGCTGGTTCCTGCAGTGACTTACCTCATTGGATAGATAGCCTGTTACACTGACCTCCAGGTCTTAACCCTGACCTGGAGGGTAAGAGAGTACCTGAGTTTCCATTCGCATTCTAACTCCACAACAGTCTAACTGTGAAGTATTATACTATAGAAAGGACAGATTAAAATTACGGTGCTCAACTTCACAAATTTCACCTGGTCAAATACTGCAATGTTTATGGAGTCAAAATTCATATTGACTTTGATGGTAAGGACTTCCAGATGGGAGGCTGAGTAAGAGTCAAAAGCCTTTGATGGAAAGTTGGGAGACTGAGTAAGGTTCACAGGGATTGGCCAACAGAGATTTTCAATACATGTAAGCAGCTTTTATTTATTTCATTAATTTCTATCCCACCCCTCCTGCCCCAGGCAGCTCGGAATGGCTCACAACAATACCATAAAAATACAATAAAAAATATAAAGTAGCAACAATATAAACATCCATATAAATAATCAATATAAAACAGTAACATTTAACACAACAAATCATATCACCACATCGTGGGAAAGTAATGGTTCATTATAACCACTCCGTGAGGCTCATTCCATGCTACATCACATACTATTAGGGATGTGCAAACGCGGTTCGGGAGTTTGGGGTTCAGTCTGAACTCGGGGTGTTCGGCCCGTTCGTGAACACCCTGAATCCAAACCGACCCCCGAATCCAAACCAACCGAACTGAGTTTGGGTTCCAAACTCGGTTCGGGCAGGGAGGCGGGGGACAGGGAGGAACCTGGCTTTTCCTCCCCCCTCCAGGCTACATCACATACTAGGCTGCGCAGGTGGAAGGGGCACCGGGGAGCACCTCCCCCCCACTCTGCCCAGCCTGGGATATTTTCTTTTAACACACACACACGCACCCCAGGATCACCCACGGCCCTACCTGGGGGTGCCGGGGCTCCGGGTCGGGTCCGGCGGCGGGTGGGTTTGACCCAGAAGGCCTAGTAGCAGGTTTCACCTGGAAGGCCTAGTAGCAGTCTGAAGCACTCCGGAGCACTGCTGCCCCCAGACCTAGAGCCCCAGCACCACCAGGTAGGGCCGC
>QEPC01001413.1:248858-263746 GCA_003113815.1 Sphenodon punctatus
CAGGGTGGGTGGGGGGTGTCCCCCCTTCCACCCGCGCAGCCTGGACTCGGGGAGGTTTTTTTAAAAAACTTTTTTGGTGGGACTTACATTGCAGCCATTCATTTAAATGGCTGCAATGTAAAAAAATCCGGTACCCGGAATCCGGTAACGGGACCGGATTTACCGGGTCGAATCCAATAATGCCGGTACGACCAGTACCGGCATTATCGGATACCGGATTTACCGGCACGCCCACCCCTAATATTTATACAATGTAATCATATCTTCCCTCAGCCTTCTTTTTGATAAGCTAAATAAGTCAAGCTCCTTCAGCCTCAGCTCATAGGGTGAGTCCTCCATCCTTCTAATCATCCTGGTAGCTCTGTGTTGCACTTGTTCCATTTTTAGTTCATCTTTCTTAAACACAGAGGCAACAATACCTCCCTATCCCTGCTGGCAATACCATACCTAATACATCCCTGGATAGCATTTGCCTTTTTTTTACAAGTGCATCATATTGATGACTCAGTCATTTTATGATCAATTATAACCCCCAAGTCCCTTTCCTCTGTTGTTTCCAACTGATGAATTCCTAGCTGGTTACTAAAATTCTTCTTATTAAACCCACAATACATAAGCTTGCACTTTACACTATTAAATTTCATCCCATTCCTAACACTCTAATCCATGAGGCCATCCAAATCATCCTGTATAATTTTCCAATCCTCCTTTGCACTGGCAATTCCTCCCAACTTGGTATCAGCAACAAACGTTATTATTACACTCTTACTTCCCTTACCTAGGTCAGTTATAAACAAGACAGGTCCCCAAACAGATCTCTGAGGAGCTCCACAACAAACCTCCCCACCCCAAGTCCACCTCTCAACACAACCCTTTGTTTTTTTCCAGTTAACCAGCTACGAACCCACCTAACTACCTTTTCGTTGATTCCCATATTTTCAAGCTTAGGCAGTAATTATCCATGTGGCACAGTAGCAAATGCCTTACTAAAATCCAAATACACTAAATCCACTGCATTCCCTCTATCCAAAAAGTCCGTTATTTTTTCAAAGAAAAGAAATCAGATTGGTTTGGCATGATCTACTCTTTGTGAACCCATGCTGCATTTCATCATTCCCCCCCTCCCCCTTTGCTAGCATATTATTAATTATTCTCTCTTTCAGTATCTGTTCCAACATCTTACATACCACTGAGGTTAGGCTAACAGGTCTATAGTTACCTGGGTAATTTCTACTCCCTTTCTTAAAGATAGGTACAACATTTGTTATTCTCCAGTCACTAGGTACCATTCCTAAATTAATCGATTTATTAAATATCATAGCTAATGGGCCTGAAATTTCATGTGCTAGTTCCTTCAATATTCTTGGATGCAGATTATCTGATATGGTTAATATTTAATAAAGAGTGTAGCCTGTTGAAACCCACTCTTGTGTCCCTGCCTTCTTCTGGGGTATGGCAACAAAAGACAGAAGATTAGCTTCAAAACAGCATTAGGGAAAGCTTGAAGTCCCTTTTTGTAATATCCTGAAAGAAAAGAAGATGGCTGGTGCAAATAGACTTGTTCGCATCTGTTTTTTTAAAATTTAAGGAAGGCTGGAATTAGCTAGTATTTCATTATTTGGGAGGAAATCTCCAAAGCGAGAGAAGGTATGCTTTTAGATGGACGGACTGCCCCAGTGCTGGCCGTACCAGCCCGCCTTACCTCCAGGTTGGCCAGTCCATTCAAAAATGCTTCACCAGATGTGGAAGCAGAGCAGGCTAACCCTGGTCCAGGGCAGCACCGCTTGCAGCACTCCAGAACATCCTGGAGCACAGTCAGTGGAGCAGGCCAGCCAAACCCGGGACACTGGCGTGAAACGGAGCTGCTGTCTCTGCTTTCAGCCAGCCATTGCCTCAAGCAACTTCACAGAGTTGCGAGCTCCAGTGTAGAGCACCAGGGAATCTGCCCACAACTCGGGGGGGGAGGGGATTAGGGGCCTGGCGCCACCCAGGTGAACTGTAGGTCAGGGAAACACCCAGAACTGTCTAAAATGGACCCAGGCTGGGCTGTAAGTGGGCAGATGGAGGGGTGCACCCCTGGAGCAGCTCTGTGGGGAGTCAGCCTTCGCATCCGTCTGTTTAATGAACCCGTTGTGTTTATGCTCCTAGTCCATTATCTAGAGGTAACAGGTAAGACTATGACTAATAATAAAAGCAGGTACTGACTTAAATCACTAGGTGTGTTAGCCCTTCTACTGCAGAGAGGGACTCCAGTACAATTTTTCACTGAATGAAATCTTCACAAATAAGGATAATTCTTGATTTAACATTTACACACTTGACAACTTCTGGCCAATCTGTTCTGTCATATCAGGCTGGACAACGTTTATTTAGAATTGCCAGAATTCATTTATGCATTAGTTTGTTTTGTTACAGTTATGCTTGAAATAGCTTTTAACGCACTGCAGCAATTGAGAATAATGACATGATTTTATCAATATTTGTAATCGTACATCTATGCTTTTATGTGTAATTTCTGTAACGTTAACCCTCCGGGGTGATGGTAACAAACACTGATCTGAGACTCCATTGGTCATATTAAATTAAAACACCTGAGAATGAACTAGTACCTCACCTCCTCCTCTGTTCCCATCACTAAACAAACACAAGCATTCCATTTTCCTTGCATGTATGTGGTATTACAGGTATGTGGTCAACTTCACAAGCACGTTCTTCTTGAAGCACATGTCATTCTGAGGCAAAATATCAGTCTCATAAGTTCTGAGTTTAAAAAAAAAAAGGACATAAAATGCCATTTTCACCAGTCACCAGAAATCCTGAGAAGTAAAGACAGAAGAGAGCCCCTAAATGTCAAATGAAACCAGTAAAGGAAAAACTATTTTAATTAAATTGATAAATATTTTGCCTGTGTGACGTAGAAATGTATTACATTTTGTAGACCACCCATAGTTTGGATTATTTTTTTTTAAAAGGGGATGTTACCACCTAAAATCATCTTGCCTTTTTGTTTCGCCATTTTCGATTTTAACTTCTTAAAATAAAGTTGCTGCCATTGCTGTGAATAATATCAATATGTGAGCATTTCTGCTCTACGCAAGGAGACCTGAAAGGTCAGGAAACAAATTTTATATTTGAAAAAAAAAGAAAAAAAACTTGGCACAAAGCTCAGAGGCTGAGAGAAAAATCAAACAGGCCACTGATTGGTACCTTTGCCATTTCTGATGATAGCAGAGAACTCACAGCTTCAACTTACATTCTTTTTAATTAGCTTGGCTGTGCAGATAGGGTAGAACAGATCTAACTTACCATAATACCAGCTGAATAATTGTGAACGCATGTTAAGAGATTGTTATCAGGAGGTCGAGACCTACAAGCAAATTAAATGAGAGGGGGGGAAAACTGTCTCTTAATGCTAATAAGAAAGTGTGTCATGGTGAAACAGATTCCGTTTATTTATTTATTTATTTACATTTGATCGTCCTTGTCTTCAACAACTCATTATATTATAGCTCATACCGACAGCTTTTTTATTTTATTTTTTGTATTCCAAGGAGCTGAGAAATTGTATGGTATCACAATATTAAGTGCTCTGCTGCTTAAACGGGTATTTTTTGTGCCAGATTATAAAAAGGAGGGGAAACCAAACAGTCAGATACTGCACTTTGGGAAGCTACTGTAATGATTTTATTTTTTTTTAATGGATGAACACATGACACGGTATCTAAACTATAAAAACAAGATCATTTACTCTTTTTTCTTGCCGTATGATAATGAAGCAATGCAACTAAGTCTTACTAACATTATTTTACTGTGTTCATGTTTTAGAATCTCCTATAAGGAGGAATCTGCTCCTTTCTAGAACATGAGCAAATGATATTTGTGACCATTTCATTATTTCACAACTGTTTAGTGCCAGTGTTATGCCTTAGCAACAGTGTGAGTCCTATTCACTTCAATGAGACTCATGCCAGCGATAGCTGGCTGAAGGATCACTCCCTTGGAGTCCACTGGCAGCATTTTAGAATTTCATTCAATTAGCTAAACTAACCAACTCTGCTGCCTTTGAGTCTGCAGGAAAACTCCTTTTAGAACACTTGCCTATTTCACAAAATACACTGTTAGTCTGGATACTTACTCTACCAACGAGACCCCGAATTGCAGCCATGCTAAAACACAAAATAAAGTAGAGACTATCCTAACAAGTTAAGAGATGCGCTAAAGATAACAAAATGGTATTTTCCCCTCGTCTGACTTTCACGCACGACATTCACACACAAGTCTCTCCTCCCACGTTTTTTATTTCCCAAGGGAGATAATTATTGTGCCTTATTGTTTTTACGTGTTGCTTCCCTTGCTGCCAGTTTTTCTCCATATACTTCCATAGCCATGCTAGCAATCCCACAGTGCTTCACGACTAGCTTTTGTGTGGTGCACTGTGGGGTACTCATTGCAGACTAAAGTGGAAAATGTCCCTTGCCACATTATGAAAAACACGCAAGAATAAATTAAGATCATGGTTAAACAGTGTTTTCTGCCATAACACTTGCCAGTTATTTGCAAATCAGAAGCAAGTCATCCTGCAAACTAATCTAATCACAAAAAAAATTTAAAATGAGGGAAACTGATTCTACCCTCTTTTTTTCCATCTTGTGAGAATCTACCCTTCACCTAAAATAAAGTAATTCTCTCTGAAAAGGAGCAAAGTAAAATGTCTTTTCTTGAGCTCAGCTGACTAGCTCAGTGGTGGGATTGTGTTCTCACAGGTCCCATGGACATGCTAGAAGTAGCAGGAAAATTTTACTTGGATGCAAGTGTGGGGGGAAAAATTCAGATTGCAATAATCTGCAGGAGCAGGCTACATCTCTCATCTGTTTACCTAGAGCAATGAGGAAATTTCTCATTCTTTTCTTTGAGCTTTTCAGCCATACAAGTATGCTTCCTCTTCCCAACTATCAGTCAAGCCAGGTCAGAAAGTTGGAGGTCTGATAGTAGCATGAGGAAGTTATTTCCGTTTGGGCTCAGAAGCAGCATTATATTATTATTTATCTATTTTTAAAGGCTCTGACGTCATCCCCAACACATGCAAAGAACTTTGGAAAGCACAGGGTATGACACTGTTTTCTTTGTGCAGGAGAATCAGCAACACTTTCTGTAGAAAGAACCTGTAAGTGGTTACTTATTTCCACCTGCGCATTGTGTCTTTGTGGCATTCCTGATGGCCTCAAGTCAGCGATCATCGTCCCCTGCTCAAGAAACCACCTCTTGATGTTGATTCCTCTGCCAACTATCATGAGCAGGTGGATCCCGTGCAGCTCCAGGCACATCTCAATGTTATCTGTTTCCTGGACCCATGTCAGTCAGGTTTTCATCCTGGACATGGCACTGAGACTGTGCTTGTGACCTTAGTTGATGATCTCCGCTTGGAAATTGACAGGGGGAATTGTACTCTACTGATTTTTAGATCATTCAATGGTATTTGATACCATTGACCGTGGGGTGTTGTTGACACAGTTGTGGGACCATGTTGGGGTGCTCAGGATCGCTTGAGTGGTTCTGCTCATTTCTGGCTGGGATAACTCAGAAGGTGGTGATGGGCAGTGGCTCATCATCCCCTCAGGAACTCCCTTGTGGGGTCATGCAGGGTTGCATTTTGTCCCCACTCCTGTTCAATGTGTAGCTGAGGCCCCTGGGTGAGATTGTTCAGAGATTTGAAGTGAGGTGCCATCAATATGTGGATGACACCCAGTATCTCTCATTTTCATCTGACCTAGGTCCTGTAGTTTCAGTGCTTACCCGATGTCTGGCTGCCCCTGGGCGAGATTGTTCAGAGATTTGGAGTGAGGTGCCATCAATATGTGGATGACACCCAATATCTCTCATTTTCATCTGACCTAGGTCCTGTAGTTTCAGTGCTTACCCGATGTCTGGGGACTGGATACAGGCCAGCCGATTGAAGCTGAATCCAGACAAGACCGAGGTGATGATGGCTGGCCGATCTTGTGATCTGGGGGAGGTGGAAACCCCTGTCATTGACAGGGTCCGGCCTCCCTTGGGTTCCCAAGCCTTGGGGTGCTCCCCTGGTTCACAGCCTTGGAGGGTTCCTGAATCCCCTGCTGCACCTGGATTGTCAGGTTGTGGCAGTGGCTAGGAGCGCTTTTTACCAACTCTGGTGAGAAGGCTGCAAACTTTTCTATCGGATTTGGATCTGGCCACTGTCATCCATGCCTTCGTAACCTCGAGGCTAGACTACTGAAATGCACTCTATGTGGGGCTGCCCTTGAAGACTGTTTGGAAGAATGTTTGGAAGACTGTGCAGAATGTGGCGTCCTGCCTTCTGTTAGGGACAGGTTGCCAGGAGCACATTACAGTTGTGCTCCGGAGTCTGCACTTATGGGTGATAGGTGAGAATAAAGGATGGGGTGAATAGGTGGTTGGGGTGATGTTGGGGTGTTTAGAGATTTTAATGTATTTTATTGTATTTTATATTTATGTATATATATTTTAATGCTGTTAACTGCCCTGAGTCTATGGAGAAGGGTGGGGTAAAAACGTGAAAAAACAAATAAATAAATAAATAAATAAATATTTCCTCTCAGCCACATCCAGATTCAGTTCAGTTCACTTCATCATTCAGAATATTATTACCTGGCATTTTACTATTATTAATTATAGGCAAGGTCCCGCTCCTGAGAGGCTTAAAAACTAGGCGATACAAGGGAGAGGAGATAAAAGATGTGGGAAAACAATGGGAGAGACAAGGATACATTCATGAAGTTGAGAGATCACAGGTGCATGTGCTTATCTTAGTTACACAGGAGGGAGGGATTAGGGAAATGAGGAGCTAGGGAAAGTCTGATGGAAGAGGTAGGTTTTCAGGAGGGATCTGAAGGTTGGGAGGGAGGGAGCACAGCTCACAGAAAGAGTTCAAAGCATGAGGGGCAGCAAGGGAGAAGGGGTAAATACATTTTGAGGAGCACGTGAGTTGTGAGCTGGGAAGGGTGGTGGTAGAGGAGGAACGGAGCTCCTGGATGGGAGTGTAGCGGGAAACAAATGCAGAGAGATAGGAGGGGGCAAAAGCATGAAGGACCATGTGGGTAAAGACAAGGAGCTTGTGGTGAATGCATTCAGGTAGAGAGAGCGAGTGAGGAGAGGAGAGGAGGGGTTGACCATGATCAAAGTGGAAGGAAAGATGGATGACCTTGGCAATGGAGATTTGATCAGAAGAGAGGGGGGCAAGGTGAGAGAGGGGAAAGTCAGTAAGGAGAGCAGAAGTCAGCAGTAGTCGCGGCAAGAGATGACCAGAGCATGGACTAGAGTCTTGGCAGTGGAGACAGTCAGGAATGGCCAGATTTTAGCAATATTGTGTAGAGAGGGGCTGCAGGATTTAGCAAGAGATTGGATCTGGGGTTTAAAAGAGAGGGAGGAGTTGAAGATGAATACATACCTGGGGCACAGGCTGAATTGTGATCCCATCAATGGAAATTTATTTATTTATTTATTTAAAGCATTTCTTATTGAGAAAGAAGACAGAGGGGAAGGTTTTGGGGGAAGATGAGGAGTTCAGTGTTGACCATATTAATTTTGAGTTGACAGTGAGACATTCAAGCAGAGATGCCAGACAGACAGTTTGTGACGTGAAATGGAATAGAGGGAGAGAGAGTGGGAGAGGAAAGATAAAGATGAGTGTCATCAGCATACAGGTAATACTGGAAGGCGACAGATTCAGTGAGTTTGCCCAGGGACAGAATGTAATCAGGGAAGAGAAGCAGGCCAAGAACAGAGCCTTCGGAAACTCCACCCATGAGGGGAAGTGACGTGAAGGAGGTACCAGTAAGAGATAAACTAAAGACCAGTTAGAGAGATAGGAAGAGAACCATTTGAGGAACGAACATCAGAAACCAAGGGAGAGAAGAGAGTCAAAGAGGAAGGTGTGATCCCTAATCTCCTGCTGGAACTGTTAGAAGTGGCATACCAGTTCCAAAGGGGTAACAGTTAAGGAATGTAACACTGTATGTATGTATCTTATTTCTGTGCGTGTGTGTGCGTGTGTGTTATTGCTCCGTAGAATGGGTTTTCTCCAATTTGGCTTGATTTAATTCCATATCTTGGAATTAACACAGATTGTATTAATTAAAGAAATTGTGTTCAAGCTCTGTCTACACACTAGCACTGGTTTAATCAGGTGAACCTCTTTATGGAGTCATTCTTATTTTGATTTGAGTGGCTTATTTAAGACTAACCAACCGGCTGAATTGAGCCTTGTTTAAAACAAAACAAAACAAAATATTCACACACGTTTGTACTATTTCACTAAGACAGCATAAAACCTCTTCTTAAGGTAAAATAGTGTCCCTTGTGTTTTTTTTAGCCCCACTGCTAGTTGAACTTGATACTTGAGCCTCCTCCTTTTCAAAAATTTATCAAAAGTTATTGGGAGTCTCAGAGGTTTGGTATAATTTTCATGAATGATTCATTATACTTCAAACATACCATTTCTATGCCTTTCACTATCTAAGAGATAGTACTAGTGAGACAGAAGTTTGGCTGTACTTTAATAAAGAAAACAAACCAGGAGAATGGTCTGTACTGGGACATCTAAATCTCAATGGCAGCTGTCATACAAGAAAAAAAAGAAAGAAATTATCTGCCACAGACCAAGCTAACTCCCAATAAGTAATCCATGAAATGCTGCTGTCCTGCTGTGCAAAAAAAGATGTTAGCTTTGCTTACCCCTTTCTGTGGCTGAGGTGATTAAAGAGAGAAATAATGACTGGTAGGTCCAAAAACTGAGGAATAGAAAATAAAGATGCAAAGACTTGTGCACACACACAAAACTGAAAATGACTATTTGAGCAGTACAGTGGTTATGGCCTTAAAAGAGTTGGACTCTTCCCAACTGGTATAGAGAAGTGCACTGCTAACTGCGCTACCTCAAGAATTAACCCAAGAGACAGCAAGAAAAGGGACAAAGGAGGTATTTTAAATTCCGAGAGCAGCTCCTCCTTGTAGGTGGAAAGGAGAATTTGCTCAGTCACATTATTTCCTGTCATTCTAGTCCATCCCTCTTTGACCAGCATTTGCCCTTTTTGGGGTCACATTCACACAAACCTGAGAGGCTGGTTTTTCGATGATGAAATTTCTGTCGTTGGAACCCTGTGCCTCGGTTCACAGAGATATTTAGTCTTATTTCTTCCCTGCTTAAATTATTCATGGTGTAAAGTGATGCATGATTTATCATGAATGACTATCCAGAATGTGTGTATGTTAATGCATGCTGAAAATTAAGCAGGCATTACAGACCTGCTAGAGCATGGAGCAGGACTACTAGAGCGCACAGCAGCTGCCTAATTTCTCTTAGATTTTTCTAATCTATGAGAGAAATGGATAGTTGGCTTTACTTATTGGCAGGATGATTAAACATATGAATTGCACAATGTATAATTCGGAACAGGGGCTCGATTCCCACCATGTGCACAGAAACCCTTGAGAGGTGCTGAGTACTTTTTAGTACTTATTGACTTCAATAAGAGGCGTCTAACACTTTGGAAGATTGGGTGCTGAGTCCTCCCCATTTCCTCCATACAAATTTGGCAAAAAAGTAACTGAAAAACAAGTAAGCTTTTCAAGCCAATATGAAAGGGTATTTCTTATCTCTTATTTCTCTCATTTTATATTTCTTTTCATTTTGCACTTGGCAAAACTCAACTCTTAGGGAGAGAGCTAGACATCAGTCTTCTTAGCTGCATAACGGGGGTTTTTTTCCTTAGTCATTTGAGTTTCATATAGCATTTACTTCAGAAGCTTTCTGCAAGTAAACTAGACACTATTGTTTTCCTCTTGCATTTTGACAGTTTTCACTTAGGCTGGAGAAACCTGCTTCAGGCAAGGAAGGTCTTACCTCTCAGTGTGGCTTGAATTGACTCACAATACTGAACTCACGTTTTCCTCTTCTTCACTCTTTCTGTAAAAACTGGTATTTTCCCACATTTTAAGACATTTTGCAGTATATAATCTTGTTGAGACTGCCTAGTACACTAAATTGTCAAATACCATAAATCATTCATAGTCACATTCCAGTACTTGTTCACCCGTTTTAGCTAATAAAGTTGAAGTAAAAATGTCTGTCCCATTTTAAAAGAAATTTTTTTTTTTTTTCTCCATATGTGTCAGGCTGTTACCTTTGCAAAGCCTATTTTTCATCTAAACATTTTTTTCTCCATTTGTCTTTCAAGATAGATAACTATGTTCAGAGTAAATGAAAATTTGCCTGTACAACTCAAAATACTCCTGCTTTTTACATACTGTATACAGATGAATAAAATATATGTGATTTAAACAATTTATGTGGTACACAGTGAAGTCTGCTTATGTGACTACCCTTGGGGAGAGAACAAAAAAGTTGCCTAAAAGTGTTACTCTTTGATGAAATGTTAAGCAAAATTGTACTTGAAAAAACCAACGAACAATAAAAAAAATCCTCAGAGATGTTTGAAAGTGATCTTTTAGGACAAAGCTAGAGAGTGAATCAAACACATTCACACAAAATCTGGCTTATCAGGGGAAGCGGCCGTAGACCATGCTGCCATCTCATGTGGATTGGTTGTGGTCTGAAGGGACATGAGTCTGTTGTTAATACAGCCATCTCCTTCAGACAATACCCAACCCACAAGAGAAGCCAGCACTGGCTGCCCTTCTCCTGAGATCTGGGTTCTGTAAAACATCCTTAGTGTAAGAGTAGAAGGAGGGACCCCCAATCTGAGGGTCAAAATTGGCCTGTGGCTGTTTTTTATTCGGCCTAATTCCAATTGATTCATAAATCAAGTCCTTACCTTCACGCACTAAAAGAGTGAGCTCAGGAGAAGACAGCAAAGTTGAAGTCATGCACTTCATGGACAGGGGATAGATCCATGTCATATATCCATGATCTGGATCTTCCTTTCCTTCCCCACCCTCAGCATTTTCCTTAAGCACTCCCACCCCAAATTCCTATCTGGACCCTGGATCTTCTACCAATTTTTGAAGTGGCCTGTGGGAGAGAATAGGGTCCCTACCACTGATTGAGGTGATCATCATAGATGCGAATGCTAGTAATAGTGATATTAATACTAATATCCCCTGCTGAGCTGCTGACAAGTAAGGATTATAGTATTTAACTTCATAATAGATTATGAAAACCTGGTGAGGTGGAAGGGAGATTAAATCAGAAAGCCAAAACAATTTCTTAGTTTGTAAATTTATTTAATTTAATTTGTTTATTTATTTTGATTCCTTGGTCACCTCCTCCTGCCACAGCAGCTCGGGGCGGCTCACAACATAATTAAAAGCATAGGACACCTTGGGCAAGAAGGAAGGGTCCAGACGTAAGACAACCGATTCCTTCCTGAAAGTGCACAGTGCCGGATCCATAGGCACCGATCTCAGAGACCCTTCTAGCGGAGGTAATGGCAATCAGAAACACTACCTTGACCAAGAGGAAATAGAGTGAGACTTCCCCAGGTGTTTCAAAAGGAGGGCCCGTAAGGGCCTTGAGCACCATATTGAGATTCCAGGAGGGAAACGTATGGACCACAAGAGGGAAGATGTGTTGGGTGGCCCTCAAAAATTGACGTATCTGGGGATGAGTGAACAGGCGAATTCTGCTAAAAGCACCTAGGGTGCTATCCAGCACAGCTAACTGTCTAGTGAGAGTGTTGGGTTGGAGCCGCTTGTCCAACCCGTCCTGTAGAAATTGGAGAACTTGGGCTATGGAAGGGGTCTGGGAGGGCACCTGATCGATGTGGCACCATTTAGCGAACACTGCCCAGGTACATTGATAAATACGCTGAGTGGACTTGCGTTTTGAAGCCAACAGTGCTGCCACAACAGTGTCTGAGTACCCCAACCTCCGAAGGGCTACGGTCTCAATAACCAGGCTGTCAGTCTCAGGAACTCTGGCTGATTGTAGAGTAGGGGACCCTGGGACAACCGATCCGGGTCGACGGGAAGTTCCAGGTGTTCTCCGGCAGATAACATGATCAGGTCTGTGAGCCATGGACTGCGGGGCGAGAAGGGAGCCACCAATATAATGGTGGGTCGTTGCTGCTTGCACCTATGGATCGTCTGGTTGAGGAGGGGAAACGGGGAAGGCATATAGGAGGCCTGGGGGCCATTGCTGGCTGAGAGCATTGCGTGCTTCAGCTTTGGGGTGGGGACCCCTGCTAAAGAATTGGGCCGTCTTGTTGTTCAAAGGCGAAGCAAATAGGTCCAGAACTGGAGGGCTGAATTTGTGTACAATCAGCAGGAATGCTGATTGGCTGAGGGACCATTCTCCTGGGTCCACTGCTTGTCAACTCAGCCAGTCCACCTCCACATTATCCACTCCTCGTGTGTGCAGAGCAGACAGAGAGGAGATTAATTTCTGCCCAGAGTAGCAGGTGCATGGCTTCTTTGTGAAGTGTTTGGGTTCGTGATCTCCCTTGGTTATTGACGTAAGCCATGGCTGTTGTGTTGTCTGTGAAGACTAAAACACGTCGCCCCTCCACTTGATGGGTGGAAGTGTTGAAGGGCAAGTCGAATGGCTTTGAGCTTCCAGCCAATTGATACTGTGATTGTGATCTGGCACAGACCAGGTGCCCTGCATCATGCTTGAGTCTAGGTGGGCACCCACAGCCGAGCAGATGGGCATCTGTCANGGGAAACCGGTAGAATCCGGTATCCGATAATGCCGGTACCGGGCGTACCGGCATTATCGGATTTGACCCGGTAATCCGGACCGGGTACCGGATTCCGGGGTACCGGATTTTTTTTGCATTGCAGCCATTTAAAAATGGCTGCAATGTAAAAAACTGCCCCAGCAAAAAAGTTTTTTTTTAAAAAAACCCTCCCCGAGTCCAGGCTGCGCAGGGGGAAGGGGGGACACCCCGCACCCACCCTGCCTAGCCTGGATTTTTGTTTTAAAAAAAAGAGTAAAGAAAAGACCCAGAGGCGAGGCGAGGCGAGGCAAGCCCACCCCCCAGCACTAGCGGCCACGGCGTCCCCGCAGCCGCCGGTAAGTATGACCCGATCCCTGGGGGGGGTGTTTAACACACACACACCCCCAGGGATCACCCCTACTAAAGGTCAGTGCGCTTGCCGCTTACCTTTGGGAGCTCCGGCGGCGGCGGCGGGCGGTCCGGCGGCCTCAGCGCCAGCTGTGGCTGCCTGCGTCAGGACGCTCTAGGCCTTCCGGGGAACTTGCTGTTAACTAGGAGGTTCTTTGCATGTGGGTCTGCGCACCAGGAGCACCACAGTCTGTGTCTGGCTGCCACATCGGTCACCATGTCTTTGGCTGCCCAGGTGACGATATCCATGGATGAGTCTATCAAAAAGGTGTGGGCAAGGGTAACGTTAATGGCAAGTTTACAGGAAAGAGAGATCGATATGTTGGGGTCCTTGCCGAGTTTGAACCACTTCATGATGGCTCTGGAAACATAGGAAGCCATAGTGGCCATTTGTAAGACGTTAGTTAAGGCCTTATAACTCTTCCTAAGCCCGATTTCTACTCCCTTGTCGGTGGAGTCTTTGGGAAGTAGGTCTTCCTCAGAGGGGAATACAGACGGTTGCGTCAAGGAGGCAGCAGCCACGTCGACCGGAGGTGGTTTAAAGATAGGGTCGCTGTGTTTGGAGAAGGTATACAGGGACTGCTGAACCCTGGATAGTTTCAATGATTTGGTGGGCTGTTTCCATTTGGGCTTTTATTATTTTTTCAAACGCCCTGTTCAGGGTGGTGCCCCTTGATCTGCTGTCTAATTTGGGGATATAGTCCCTCTTGGAGTCATCCTCATCAGAGGAAGAGTCCATGAGTCCCTTTTCTTTAGGGCTCTGGGTGTGATCCTGAGAAGTCTCCATTGGCTTTAGTAGCTTTGGGCTTTGGTCAGAAGGCAGTTCCCTACCCAGTTCTTTAGGTCCCCTTGACAGAATCTCCTCCCACTTGAGTGGCTCTCTGTCAGATGAGTGAGCGGAGGGCTACAGGATGCCTGCTCTGAATCCTCCTCGGAGGTTACGTTTGTTGCAAGTAGGGTTCTGGTGTGGCTGACTCTCCTTCTTCTCTTGGTGGGGGGGCGGGGTCTGACTCTTTGTCAGGCAGCAGTTCACCTTCCTCCATGAGAAAAGAGCCCACATCGTCTTCCTCAAAGGAGGAGCCAATAAGATCCTTAATGGATCACTTCTGGGAAGGTTTGCGAGTACTTTTCTGCTTGCCCTTCTCTGAAGACTTTGATGCCCCCTTGAAAGAGATTTTGGGAGGAGGGGAGGGGCGAGCGCACTTGCAGGGTCGCCGTCCCCGGGTCTGGTTCCCTTCTATGCGAGCCAGCACCCCCATCATGGCTTTTAGGGCATCCAGCTGAAGCTGCTGGATGGGGTCAATGGCAGGGGCCCCTCTTACTTGTTGGGAAGCAGAAGAGGCTGCCTCCTTGTCCTCTTCCTCAGCTTCTGATAATTTATTTATTATTATATTTATTTATTTATTTATTTTAAACATTTATTAGTCGCCCCATATGCCTACGGCATCCTGGAGTGACATACAATTCAGTAAAAACATTCATAAAAATAAAACAATAAATAAATTTTAAAAAAGCAAACACACAATTTAAAACCTCATAACAGGGTTAGGAAAAATAAATAAAAATAAAAATAAGGGTAGGGAAGAGCTAAAAACCCTAACCCACCCTCCTCAAAGGCCTGGGCGAACAGCCAGGTTTTACAAGCCCGCCAGAATGTTAAAAGGCTAGGGGCCAGGCGAGCTTCCTCTGGGAGGGAATTCCAAAGATGCGGCCTGGCTACCGAGAATGCCCTCTCCATTGTGGCCCCCCGCTTAACGTGGGGGACCGCCAAGAAGGCACCCCTGGCAGACTGAAGGAGCTTCTCTGGGG
>QEPC01001413.1:266538-289088 GCA_003113815.1 Sphenodon punctatus
CCTCTCTCAGTCTTTTCCCTGAATCAGCCTGCGTGCTTCCAGGATTTGGCCAGTCACAGGACACGTAAGATATCTTTATCTGGGGACTATCTGTATAATACTGTGTGTGTAGTATAAAGTAATTGCCAAGAATAGAAAACCAAGGTGTGCCGTTCCAATAAAGTTTTGTTTTGTACCACATTGGAGTGGTGTTTTATGACGATCTCGATCCCAATAATTTATTAGTTACACTCCCACGCCTCCCCTGCTCCCCTAACCGCCTTCGTCCCTTCTCCATCGTCCCTTCTCCCTAGCTGCCCCCCATGCCTGGAACTCCCTCCCTGCCCACATCTGTCTCGCCCCACCTTCGTATCTTTAAATCCCTCCTCAAGACCCACCTCTTCCGCTCTGCCCTCCCCAGCTTCTTGCTCCCCTCATCTAACTTCTGCTGATACCCTCCATCCAGGGACAATCTGTTACCTGAGGTCTGTGTACTCATATCCTCACCACACAGACCAACCAGTCATCATTCTTGATGTAACCAAGCCAAGCGCGTGCACCTGGGACCTTGTATCCTTGTGAATGTTACACTCCTTGTCTCTCCCTCTGTTCCCCTTCCTTTGTCTCCCCTCCCTCCCCACCCCAATCTCTCAGATTGTAAGCCATAGGGCAGGGACCGTGTCTACTCAATTACTTTGTAAAGTACCAGGTACATTGCTGGCACTATATAAATGCTTGCTAATAACAAATAATAATAATAATATATGACAATAATAAAATTATTCAATAAATAACATAAAATAAAAAATATAACAACCCCAGGCAGAGTCAAATAACCCCTCCCTCCCCACCAACTCCCCACCCATCACCTGTGTCACTGTCTTCGGAAGGCCTGGGGCCAGGTGGACCTCTGCCGGGAAGGTGTTCCACAGCTGCAGTGCTACCACTGAGAATGCCCCCCTCATAGTTGCCACTCGAGATACCCGGGGGACTCTGAGGGAGGCATCCCCAGCTGACCACAGGGGCTGGTCCAGAACTTGGGGGTGAGGTGATCCTAAAGATAAATGCTTCAAGGAAAGAAATATGTCTCCATAAGCATGTATACAACACCTAGTAAGCATTGATTATGTCTCTGGATGCAACAGCAATATAAGTATATTATTGCATTGGTTATAATTTCTCTTGATATAAGTAGGGAAGAGGGCTGAACAAGTTTTGTTTTTAAAAAAAATCTTTTTGAAAGGAAGTGTGAAAAATATTTTTATATATAATGAAAATATTGATTAAGTCTGCACTGGAATATCATGTAAAATGAATCTCTTATTATGCTCATCTTCCTCTCCCTTTGCCATTGTTTCCAGTCACTGCATATATGTACACTCAGGGTGATTTCAGACATGACGAATCCAAGATTCACCATGCCTGAACCACACTCAAACGCGCCCTGCGTTTGACTGAGGTGAACGTCTGTTTGCTACCCGCCAGATGTTCACCACAGTCAAACTCGGAACGCGTTTGCATTCACCACACTTCTGGACCCGAGGACGCGAGCGGGTCCAGAAGTGTGGTGAATGGCTACCACAGCAGGGGTGTGTCAGGCCTTGGGGCCTGAGGAGATGGGACTTGCGCCACCGGCAGGGCCAAGGGGGCCTCCGCCGCGGCAAGTGGAACAAGAGGCGCCCAACCTCTGTACCTCACAAAGCAACACTCCCTGCTGTGGATGAAGGCGCCGCGTGTCCCAGGGCCCCGCCCCCGCGCCGACATACGGCCAGAGAGCCTCCGGAGGCAGCCACGCCTCCCCCCAGTGTGCACAACGTAGCTACGCCTCCCCCCCCAGCTCAGCCTACATAAGGAAGGCAAGGACACACCTTCCCCGCTGGTGATCAGAGCCTTAGCCTGTGAGACCGGCCCTTGTGTGTGGAGAGACCTGAGAGGATTTGGAAGTGTTTGTGTCAGAGAGCAAGGCGAGAGAGTGCGTGAGTGTTTGTGCGTGTGCGTGTGAAGCCCCGTGGATATCAGTGAGTGGGTGTTCCCCTTCCTCCCCTATAGCCCACGTGGTGTCCTGGGAACTCGGCAGTGCAAGGAGCCCCGTCCTAAGCCTTGCCCCTCCCTGCCCCTGCGGGGGTGCCTGGCACCGGTGTCCCTCCCCCGTCACGACACTCCCCCTGGGTCCCGGGTTACCGTGTGCGAGTGGCTCGTGTCTGAGGGGCCTTCCCCGGTTGGGAAGCGGCTGAGCCTAGATCCCTGTGATGAGCTTGGTAGGGAGTGCCTGAGAGCCTCCAAACTACCGCATAAGACCCTGAGGGAACTTTTTCTAGCAGCACCGCTTCCTGCCCTTCGAGGGGAACGCTCTACCAGGGCCCGGGAAGGTTCCCTCCCCTCCCCGTTCCTCACCTACCCCCGTGGGACCGTGGGCTGCCCCCCACTGGCCCCACAGGGTGAATGAATCGTATCATCTGTTTACTCACCCCTAGAATCCATTCCCCCCCAAACGTGGTGGCGAGTGTGGCTGCATTGGCCGCTCTCGCTGCCAATCTGGCAGGGGGAGGGCCTTTGAGGAACGCAGGGGGTGGGGCTGTGCGGCAGCATGCCGCACCGCGCCGCCCCCCACGATCCCGCAACAGACGTTACGACGGGCCTCATTCACCACGGGCCGTGGTTCGCCGGTCCCCGCGGCCCGGGGTGAAACGGCGCACGTCTGTTGGCACGCCCCTTCACCCCGGGATGTGGTCCGAACTACCCCATGACCCATGGTGAATGGGGCCCGCTGTAACATCTGAAATCACCCTCAGTCTGCAGTTCTAACTCCTGAGTTGCTTGATGAAGGACCTTGTGAGGTCTGAAAGCTTCTATACCTCCACCAACTGGAGTTGGTCCTATAAAACATATCACTGTACTATGTTGTCTCTATTGCCTATGCTGAACTATGGTATTCTGACCCACTATTGTCTGGGTCATTTCAGACGTTACGGGCCTCCCTCTAACCACAGTCAATCCCCTGTGGTGGAGGAGAGGCCCGTAACATCTAAAGGTTTCCTGCCAGATGTTCACCCCAGTGAACCTCCGGCAGGAATCAGATTAACCACAATTCCGAGGCTGAGGCCGGCTTCACCCCTGGAACCGTGGTTAGCGCAACCATGATCAGGGATGGGGTCGGCAGTGGCCATGATGCACGTCTGGCCACCAGCCCCGGCCTGGAGCGTGGTCCCGGCCGCGATCCAAGATCGGGCGCAGCGGCCAAATTGGCCGCTGCACCTGCCCATCTCCTGGGAGGTGGGCAGCCGGGAAGCGTGAGGGGGCGGGGCTGTGCGGCCGCACATCGCGCCACGCAGCCCTGCCCCCTCCCCAATTCCCCTCTGGAATCAGGCCAGCACGTCTAAAGGACGGACGGCCTGATTCCTGACCGGGATCTGAAACGGATCCCGGACCATGGCTAGATGGAGGCCCGTCATGTCTTAAATCAGCCTCTGTCACTGTTGCATTTACCAGGCTGCTAAATGGCAATTACTGTTTAGAAGAATCACAAAAGGCCTTTTTGTGGTAGCAGTCAGCTCCAAATGTTGGTGGACGATCTTGTAACAATAGCTTACTCGATGCCAGCACCCATCCTTCCCTGAATTTCTGGAATTCTTCTGTGCTTATGAGCGAGGGGTAGAAGACAGGGGTAAGGGCAAGGAGAAACAGTCTTTCTCAAGGGTGCCAACCAAGAAGGAAAGCATGACAGGGTGTAAAAATTCTGTACTAGCCAGGACAAGTTAAAAGAGTTACTTGTGGCTGGAACAGCACCACACCATTCTTCCCTCACCCAGCACATGGAGTAGGAATGGCAGTAATGGAGAATGGGTACAAACAGACATGATAGCAGACTGCTTTGCGTCGCTGTGTATGGTCTGGCATGGACCCTGCCTGCACTTGTCAGGTGGAAGGCACTGCCAGATGTTAACCCAGGGTATCCCAGGTCATGTTGGCAGCTAGCCTGGGCTCTCACCTTGGCATATAACCAAAGTCCCAGTCTGGACAAAGGCCTACCTGACTGAGCCAAAGCAGGCCACAGAGGGCTATCACGTGTGTTTTGACCTGCTGTTATCCAGCCCAGGCGGGGTCTGCAGCTAATGGAGCCCTGGCAGCTAATGGAGCCTCTTATTTCACAGGAGAGGAGCACAACTACCATGAGGTAATAAGGAAGGACTGATTGTTATCACTGGGTCATTTTGGAGCCATTTCTACTCATTTTTTAATGCATCTTTTAGTAACTTTAGAACTGATACAGAAACTTAAAACACTTACAAAGCAAACAAACAAACAAACAAAAAACCTCACAACAATAAGAGCAATATTCAACATAAATTCAAGTGAAGAAATAAAGGCCTATTTTTCAGTTATACACATATGCAAGCACCATGTGCAAAGTACAACATCTGCAATAAGTTAGCAGGAAAAATACACCACCTGTTTAGGTTATTTGCTATAAAAGGCCTGGGGGATTTTGGAGCTTCCTTCCATGGCAGGAATCCCATATTGTCAGAGGTCTAAAATTCAGCTAGCATTCATCTACATCTTGGCATTGTGAAATGTAGAATAACAAATGAATGCAACATCCATTCATTTGACAACTAGCAAAACATATCAGTAGCCGCATGGCTCCACCAAAGCAGAATCATACAAAGACAAAAAAACAAATGTGTGTCTAAGGGCCAGATAACAGGGAGACTCAGCTGTAATAAATATTGTACATTTAAAATCTTCTCTGGTGCTCTGATGGCAGAGCCAGCAGCAAAAGCACACATGGAGTCACTCAACCAAATTCAAATCTGGTGCTCAGGGGAACAATAACATTACTGTCACTAGGGCTATTCCAGTTTTCAATAGATTTTAAATATGTCCCTTCACATAAAATAAAGATGAACTCAGTTTGAGGAATGGGGAAACACCCGAGAACCAAAGCTATCTTATAATAAAAATCTCTCACAAAAACAGCAAGGGTCCCCCAAAACAATAAGGCTATTAGACCTGGAGAATATCAGTGCAATAGAAGCATACCTCCTTACAGAGCCAATAACTAAGGGAGAAATCTTTAAGTCTTTAGTTACTTAGGAAATGCTCTAACTCCCACTTACTTAATTTTTTTACTTAGGCAAATTAAACACTCTGATATAATCTACAATAGTATAAATTAGATTTCATGTCAGAGAAAACATGAAACGGGTATATATGGTATTAGACTTGGGCCCATCCAAATCAGATGAAGCAAATTGTTTCTTATCTGGGAAAATAATTATATAAAATCTTCAGTATTGGGCTCTAAAAATACAGTCCTACACAGTATTGTACATCTTCCACTAATGAAGTAAGTCGGAGTGGGGGAGATGCACCTGGCAGACTCAGAACCCCTTTTTGTATAAGTTATTAATTAACAAAAATGCAGTTAATGTGAGTTAAGTTTGAAACTTTGTTGTGAAACTTTGATATCAGACACAACTTTCCATCTTTCACATTTGCTTTCTACAACACATTACACTGGATGTAAAAATCAATTGTCCACACCACTTGCACAAATATACTCAAGGGAAGGCCTGCCTAGTAAGTTAGTAACTCTGATTGTGTACTCTTCTTGCTGGTGTTATCCATAGTTAAATATTAGTCAGTTAAGACAGCCTTTCCTCAAATATGTGTTTGTGAGTGTACCATTAAGTAATCTTTTGCAAGAAAAATGGTATGTTGTAGATTGCTAGTGTGGTAAATCAGTGCGTAATAGAGACGTAATGCTGGATAGCAATCTAATTGGTCATGTCCTTTCTTGGTGTTTGATGAAAGACAATGTGAGTGCTTTCATATTTAACTCACATTAAAAAGTTTGTATTTATTCTACTTGTTGAAAAATTCTTTCCCAATGTTAATATAGTAGCATAGCCATCATGAAATAATTATTGATGTAGCTAGCTACCACAAATGAACGTGTGACTTTCTTCTACAACTGCTGCCTGTAGAGTCCACTAAGCTGGTCCTTTCCCTCCATAACTGTGCTCCTCTGCAATTACTCCCCACCCAGACCTCACAGCATGAAGCACATTCAAGTAAGCCCTAGGAATATCTAAACACCCTCTTCTCTCACACGATGACACAGACCATTGTCTCTGTCACATTCTTCAGAGACAAGCCCCCTCTCTCACTGGGGCACAGACTCTGCCTGCGCTGTGGGCCATCAGACATGAGTCAAGTTCAAATGCAGAAGTTGGCTTTTTTTTCTTGGTTCTGCTTTTGTGTATTTCCACAATGCGCTGGGCTGTGTGGGCTCCGATGGTTGGAAGAGGCAAGATGGTGGCAATGGGAGCAGTAGACAGCGAGAAGGGAGCAGAACTCACTGGGAGCAGGCTGAATAAGCTGCTCGTCAGGGAGAGGAAGACAGAAGAGATCGAGTTCACTACTTGTCAGTCAAAGGCAAGACAAGGGTTTATCACACATTTACAAAGTTATCACTCCTATTGCAAAAATCAGTCAGGTAACTCAAAATTATTTTGATGCAAGATAGCGTTTTTTCACAAGCAATACTTGTCTTTACAGCTAGTCAATTTTCTAACCTGGAAATCTGCTTCAGTTAGAATAAAAAACCTGGCTTCTCGGTGTTTACATTTTTTTCATTCAGTTGTAAAATTTGGTTTAAAATAACAAATTTAAAGTTAATTGGGAAAAAAAAGGAGGTGAGATGTAAAATCATACAGGTTACACAGAACATTTGAGTTCATCAGGATTAAAATGCAGTTTTCCTTTCTGTTTTGTTTTCCTTTTGGTCCAGTCTTAATGAAGCACTTGTCTCTCACTTCATCTGACAAAACAGCCATCAAACTTAACTACACCCCCTTAATGTATTTCCATTTTCTTAAGCTACTGCTGCGTTTTCTTGTTTCTTAATTTTTTTTAAACCATAGACCTCATTAACCTTGTGTAATCACAATGTACTGATACAGGCTTTGAAAAACATCTATATCTGATTATTATAATTACAACTCATTTTCTATTTCTCAATAGAATGGAATATTTAGATACGAATTATCTAACATTAGCACTACTGATGCAAGATGTGATACTGTATATGTAATTATTAAAAACCCACTATATGCCAATATGTCAAAGGTATATGAAATTAGTTAAAAAGCTTTACAAGCTATTTTGTGAGAAATGCTGGCAGGCTTGTCTGCATGAGATTCCAACATTCACATCTACTAAGACACTTTTGTGCCTGATTAATTAGTGAAAGTACAGAAAGGTTGTATATTGTTAGTGAATGATATCTCCTTATAATTAAATCTAATCTGGTGTAAATCTTACATACGGTATTAAGTCATGAACTGCTCAAAAAACTTCGCCCTCTATGTCATATGGAAAATTATGGGAGAGAGAGAATTCTTTCTCAAAATAAATTAGAGGTTTCCTTACCTTCCTTTTTTTAAAAAGTAAGTGCTATATACATTTTAAATTCATTCCTAGCATCGTCCATTAAAATAATATGCAAATAGGCATGACAGTTAAATAAGGTCTTAGAGAATAAGGTTACTTATGAATGTTTAAAATGTCAGTCTGCATGCCAGAAAAAAAGAATATTCTTGAAGCTCAATTAAATTAAATTGGTCATTTCCAGTTTAGACACAGAAAAGGATTAGCTCATATAGTAAGTTAAGGTCGCCCAATGCTTTGTGTGGATTTTATACAAGTTTTCACTTTCATGTCAATAAAAGAGATTTACTGAAATAAATGGTGGCTTACATTTTTCTTTGCTATCTATTGAACAACAGAACTTCTTAAGAAACTTTTCTACCATGCTATATATGAAGGCTAGTGCTAGTCGCAGTGTTTTGAATAAAAAAAAAAAAACACAATAACTCTCCACAATTAAGATTAAGGCTGCTTTTGAAAGAGGCGGTAGTGATTTTTCTCACATATGCTTTTGAAGCCTTCACATACTAGTTTTAGTTTCCAAATTTGTTATTTGCAAAAAGGGGGAAATGTGAAATAATAAAAGAGGCTCTTAGTTAGCATGGACTTGGAAAAGTGAGGTAATTATAATTTACAGCTACAAACATTTTTCCCCCTTGAAAGGGTGCAGCCAGATGAGCTGCCTGGGCCCGATCTCTGTGCTGCCCTGTAGCAAGCAATTGGACTCACCAAACTGTGGGGCCAGTGCAGGGAGCCAGGCATACAAGCACAAGCAGGGGTAAGGCAGGCAGACAGGCCCATCGCAGAGCCGCTGCCTGGCCGTGAACTGGAGGCTCCGAACCCTGCAGTGCAGGATTTGGTCCGCTGCCCGTATGTAGCTGTTGGGGGGTGGAGGAGGGTGCACACTCCTCCCCATCCCTGCCTGACAGCTGATGGGGAATGGGAGCCCAGGAAGAGCACATGCCCACTTCCCAGGATCCCCCTCTCCCCCTGGAGTGGGGGGAGTCGGTGGATCGGTGCAGAGGTGAGCCTGAGAAGAGCACAGGCTTCCCTCCCCCCACATCTGATCAGGGGGAGCCCAGAGGAGCTGCGTGCGCATCGCTCTCCCCACCCCAAACAGCTAATTGGGGGAGGGCGTTAGCGCAAGTACCTCTGATCAGCTGTTTATCAGGGTGGGAAGAGGGGCATGCATGGGGCTGGTTTTGGCTCCCCCTCTCCCCATCAGCCTGGGTGGATCAGACTCCCACCCCAGGTGTAACATGGCTGCGAGCAATAGGTGCTAGCGCCTGTCGCTCACAGCACCAGGGTTGGCCCGAGCATGGGGTGTGTGTGTGTGTGCGCATCCAGTCGTACAGGCTTGTTCCACCCTGAGCAGCCTTACCCCACGTGATGCAAGGCTGCTCCATGACGTGTCCTCAGGATTTCTCCAAGGACGCCTCACAGAACAAGCAGATATTAACCCCACCCTGGGGTCAGGCAAAGGTGTGACGTTCCCTGGACACATGAGCCACTGTATCACATAGCTCATTTGCCCAGGGAAGGGCAAGCCTCCGTGGGTGTCTTGTGTGGCTACACGCAAAGTGAATTATTTCTACATATGAAACAGCCAGTAGTGTCTTGGATTTCACATACTGGGTTCAGTCCTGCATTAAGCTGCTGAGCAATGATGGGAAAGGAGCAAAGACGTACTGTACTGGCTCCGAGAACTACACTGCTGCTTGACCCATAGACTGAGGGGTTTCTGCATAGTGACGGGACAATGTACAAATGATATCCTTCAAGACTAGTATTTATTAATTATGAATTGTTATTGTTATTGTTACAAGATTCCCCCATGTTTTTCTTCTATCCAAAGGAAAAGACAACTTGTTATGAAGGACAAGACACAGAGGTAATATGGCATTACTAATAATTAATCTGAAATCCAGAACATGCTGGGCACCAAATGAGTAAACATTTCCCAGCATGACTCGGTTGCCACAAAAATGTCAACATTTTGAGCAGATTCCCTGCAAAGTTGGGAAGGAAGCATGGGAAAGATACACATCCTTCCCCAGTCAGGTCTTCTCTCAATGTATAGGTCTATGAATCTGCAGAGAGAACAAAGTAGTGTATGAGGAAGGGCAGCTGGAGAATAATGCATTTGGGGACCCTGTGAGGTCCGAATGCTTGCATACCTCCACCAACTTTGTCTCTATTGCCCATTTCATATACATAGAGAAAGACCATAAGCACGTGGTCTGCCAGACTGGTTCAGGTCAACAGTTTATCTAGTCCAGTGTCCTGTCTCCAACAGTGGACAGAACCAGATGCTTTCAAGTAAAGCACAATGCAATTATAGAGTGATCCGTATCCTGTTGTTCGCTCCCAGATTCTGCAGTCAGATGTTTTAGGGACTCCCTGAGCATGAAATTGCATCCCCCAATCATCCTGGTGAGGCGCCATTGATGGACTTATCTTCCATGAATTTGTCTAAGCCTTTTTTGAACCAAGTTACACTATTGGCTTTTACAACATACCACAGCAATGGATTCCCCTGGTCAATCATGCATTTTGTGAAAACGAGCCACATGCACAGATGTAGAACAAATCAGGTCCAACACTAATAAATTAAAGGGGAATTGAATTCCTGTTTCAAAAGGAATCATATATTTATCCAACATTTAAAATATCAAAATAAGAAACTTATAAGCTAATTATTTCAAATATAAGGAACTGAAAACAGTGATCCTAGAAAACACATAGCTCCATTAGTTGATGTGGAAACACCTAACTATAGAAACATACACAGATGTGGAAACATAGTCATGAAAACTATGAGAGGGAAACAGAAAATCAATGTACACCATGCTTTTAAAGCTGTACTTTTAAGCAAAGAACTGAAGTATATTGTCTGTATTTATTTAGCTAAAGTGACTCATACCCATTTCTTTCAGAAAATAAGGGTTGGAGAATGTTCTGCTTCTTGAACCTTTAATGCAGCTATCTGAAATTTTTAGAATTGAGCAACTTTATTTTTTCTGATTATATTACTTCATTTAAGATCAACTGGAAGGAAATGAAAAAATAATTATGTTATGGATTTGGTCTGTTTCCAAGGTAAAAATTCTAAGGGCTTCATCACCATTATGGGTGCAAGCACGGTAGAAACATCTGAAACATAAATTAGAATAGATAGCATATTCCATTCTATGTTCTTTTTAAATGACAGTTTTCTTTGAGCTTGTTCTCACAAGCACATTTTAAACAGTAACTCCCTTCCTCTGCTAGTGTTCCTTCAGACTTTCTCCCTCCTTGAGAACTTGGGGCGGGGGGGGCCTTCCAGCAGAGAGAACTGTAACAACAACACAGCATCATTGTGACACAGATGTGAGGGAAGCACAAAAAGAAGAATTAATAAGGATTTCTGAAGCAGCAGAAGAGTCTTAGAGGGAAGTAACTGCACTGATTCCAGTACAGATGAGGAAGACTGACTGAATAGGAGCCTCCCTCCCCATTTTAACCGTTTGTAGCCCTCCTCCCCATTTTAACTGCTAGAGAGGTTTCCAAATCCCTGCCCTCTCCCCACCTCATACATATCCTCACTTTAATAATCCTGCTCATGGGAACACAGGAGAGGTTAAAGTAAGTTAGAAAGTACTAGTCTGATCATGAGACCAAGTCCTTTCAGTCACAGAATCTAACAATGAAGAAAAATGCAAGCCCTTTGGAAGATGTCAACTTGAGCCAAGTTTGATGCTGAAAGATGCTGCTGCCACACTTTCCAGAAAAGGCACATGCTTAACGTAAAATATGACAAAAGAGATACAAGCAGCTGCATTTCATTCAGTTAATGTGGATATACTGTATTTCATATATTATTTATCCCATATATGCCAAAACCAACATAGCCCACATAGAATTCAAATACATAGATATTACACATGTTTATAAATCTGTCATATTAGAACTTGTTATAGAGGACTATAAAGTATACTTTCTGGGGGCAAATAGGAATGAAGAAACTCATAAGTGGTTTCAAAAACTATTATGAAAACTAAAATGGACACTCAGAAGTGATTAATGGAATTGATGAGATGATGGAACTTCCACTATTTTATAAAGTCAGTCAGATTTTTGTAAAGAGGATTAGGAATGGTAGGAATCAAATCCACTCAGTTTTATTTTTAGCCTCATGGTTATGTTGTGCCGGTAATGTATTCATGAAATATTATGATTTAAAGACAAAAGTATCAAACACTTCTAGGAAACAGTCTGGGGGCTGGGACCCCCCAAATCCTGATCCACCATAAGGAAGAGTGAAGGAAGGGAAGAGAAAGACAAAGAAATGAAACAAACGACCAAGGGGAAAAGGGAATGGAAAAAGAAAGTGGGAGTTATTTGCTAGAAAGGACAAAAAGAAAGAAGATGAAGACAGAAAAGAAAAGGTCACTGTGACTGGATTTCAGTGTTGGAAGACTGAACCACCACCGGCAAGACAGAGGCAGGCACAATCGGCTGAGTACAACAGGCAACAGCCCTTTTATTAAACAAACAACAGGCATCCAAAGGCTAACAAGGTTCAGTGCCAATGGAGGCAAGTCCCTACTGGGCTAACCTGGGGGATCCCTCCCCCAGCTCAGAGCATTACAGAGGCCAAGTCTGATCCCGCCCGGTGTTACATCTGCTCCACCAGACCCAACCCTCCCTGCCCCTAGCGGGCGTGGTGGAGGGGGAGGCAGGAGGAGGTGGCAGGCTGCCCAGTCCAAGGTGAGATGCAACCCACTCCATCCGCCTGGGTGAGCTTGGGGCCTGGGTTTCTAAGTACACTAGACCCCCACCCCTCTAACTCCAGTTGCAATGGGACAAGTTCTACCTGCTCTGGGCTCCATTTACTCTTTTCAAGCACTGGGCCCCCTGCTAACAGGGCTGCTACAACTAATTACTCTTCCACCACCAAACAAGGATGTGGCCTGTTGAGCACCAAACCAGCATGCTCCAGGCCAAAGTTACTGCAGGGAAGGTGAAAATCCATGGCCATTTAAGGTCAGTCACGGCTGATGATAAATTCCTTCCCAGCCCCAAAGCAGTGACTCATCAAATACACAGTGCCCATTTGTAAGGGTGGGTGGGCTTCTGCCAACTGGCCTGAATCTAGGAGCCCATGCCTCGTTCATGACGGGCGGGGCTCTTTAAACCTAGTGCGGTCTTGTCCCTCACAAGATCCCGAGCCCAGTGTGGTGGAAAAGCCAAACTGGTTTGGCTCCACTCAGTTCCTTCCTGCTGTGCAGCTGTGACTCCCATCTTGCATCCTCAATGGGAGGGGCACAAACCTGGCTCTGCCTTAAAGGGGCAGAACAGCATTTTGATGAGCAGTGGAACCACTCAGCTGACTTATTTGAGAATGCTAGATATGTCTTTGTCATAAGAGGGGCTTCCAGCAGCCAGGGCCCTAAACAACAAGACTCGGCAGTACTCATGCAGACAAACAAATCTGTAAATTCTCCTTCTTTTTGAATTGTAATAACTCAGATAAATGTCTTTCCCTTTCTTGGGTGTAAATCAAATCAAAAATAAATTGTCCCCTTTCGTGGAATCCAACGAGAGGACAAACTCCTCTGACAAATTTGGCCTCCGACCGTCCACAATAGTTCCTATATTAGTAGTTCCTAGCCTCTGGGTTGTGACTCCAAGTGTCTGAGGATGAGCACATGATCCTTCCAGACTGATGCTTAACATACTTTGATGCTGGTCTGGGATCACTGGATTCTACAGTATTTTAAGTCACAGTGGGGGTCACACATGGACAACTTTGGGAATGGCTGCCCTACAGGCTTCTTCTTCCATTTATACATAGCAGTGAGACTTGATAAATTAATGAGCTCAGAGAAATTTACTTCTTTATTGTCTGATTGCACACCCTATAGGATTAACAGAAAAAGACCAGCTTCATCCTCATTGCCCAGGGGTCTCATGAGATGCTGATGGACATGGTCCAGAACAGAACACAAGTTTGTTTACAGTGAATTACCACAACAAAAAGCCAAGGCATAAAGAGGGGATATGTACACAAGGCAGGATGGAGAAGATAGCAGAACCCTGAAGTTGGATTCACGAGTTCTGTGCTGTATTCCCAGTCTTCCTAGCACTCCGGTACTACATTGATGATTGCCATACAAGTACATAGAGAAAGTCGAAGTTTCAAAATTGTTCATCTTTCAATGTTTGAGAATCAATAATTAAATGCTATTGTTTGCATTATTTATCAGTGCATCCTTTTTTAACCTGGCAGCCTCTCTTTACAAACACAAAAGTTCTTACTTACCCTTGACAGAGTCAGTGTCCCTTGCTTGCATGTACTGCAATGTACACGGAGTTTTCCAGGCTTCACAGCATGGCAGAAACTTTTGCAGAAAACATAAAAGCTGTTGTAACTACTTGCACCTGTCAGGAAGAAAGCAAAGCAAACACTTAATTTACACTGATCAAAATTAGACTAGAGGGAGAATTTAGAGGGGTAAAAGTTGATAAGTAAACTGCAGAGTGCATTCCTTAGGTACAATTTAAAATACTAGTTTAATGGATATCACAACAAGGAAACAACAAATTAATTTAAGAAATTTAGCTTTATAGGCAGAAGACTGAAACCTATTTTCTTCTTTTTGCCAGCAGTCATTCAACTTACTCAGCACAGTTTGTAGCCTGCTGTCAAGGTATCAGGCTGAATTATTTTTAAAACAACATGAAATGAAATACATCCCATTCTATCAATGTTTTGGAGTAGGACAGGATATGCAGAGATTGTATTAGCCTGGAGTAAAACTCTTGGGTTTGAGTTCACATTCCAACCTCATCAGCACTTTGAAGATTCAACATATTTTATATTGTTCTATTCAGGAAGATCACAGATACCTTTGGGGAGATAAATTATGCTCATACTATGCTGAATTTGATATAGAAAAGATGGAACTCCAAAATCCTTTACACAAAATAGCATAACATTAAAATTCAAGATGTATTGGATGAGATATTTTGGCCAGACTCCTCTGTCAGAATCTAATCTTATGCTCCAGAAGTTCCAATTTTTATTATTATTAATTAATATTATTATTACATCAGTGTTCCGAGTGACAAACAATCATGACATAGAGACCCTGCCCCAAGAAAATGACAATCTAGGATGGACATGGGAGGGGAGACAAGAGAGATGGAAACATTGGGGAAACAAGGATACATGTCTACAAAAAACCCCTTTTTTTGTTTGTTTTAGGGGAAAAAATTACAATGCCATAACTCTGTCCTTTATTTGGGCATTTACGCTCAAATCTTCATCCTATACAAAAGGAAAGAGTTAAGACACTGTAAAAAAATTCTGTAGATGACTTGAGATAATAAATAAATGACCTTTAAAGATATAATGTCATAGTTTAGTTAGTGGCATATAAGTTAAAAGGGTAAGTATGTATGGTAAATATGGTATGGTAATAAATTAAGTACGTATAGTGTCTTAATTTTTATGTAACGTTACACAATATAGATAATGAAGTGTAAATAGTTTCCATGCTTTTTGGTGTTAAGTTTCATTACACTGTATGTTGTTAAATGTGTTTTGTAATGTAAGTATAATTTATTTTTATGCTTTTTGGCATTTGAGTTTTGGTAAATTGTATTTTGTCAGATTTTCTGTGCAAGGTAAGGGTGTGGGGTTTTTTTTAGAAATGGTCCTGCCTTTAATATTTTTTAACGACCCCCTCCCTCCGCCCCCCACTATATTCTGGTCTGCCCAATATTTCATGCGATACACCAAAACTTTATTGGATTAGTCAAATTGGATAGCAATTGGTCAATATTGCAGAAACTGATATTTTTACTAGTCAATAAGAATGAGGATGTGACCAGAGCTATGGCTTTGTTTGCATTGGCAGCAGGCAGGCTTAAAACCCAGTGTGACAAATGAAGGAAGAGCAGGAGGTGGCTCAGATAGATCTTTAGATAGTAATCAGGGGTGATTATTCATTATGTTATGTTTCAACTCGGTATGTTTAAGATTGGTTATCTAGGTGGGATATAATTTTGATGATGATTTTCTTGTACTATGGTTATGGCCCGGATATATCAATTAAAATATACAGTAGAGGTAAATGCTGGCTATGTTCAACCTGGAAGGAGTACAGTAATATGACATATTGTCTTATGCACAGGGGTCACGCTCTGCTCATGTACTCCCCTCAAAAGAGTAAGGCTATATTCTTTAATGATATCTAGTAAGGAGTTTGGTTATATGTTGTTGTGTTTTAGTTCAGGGGTCAAGCTCTGCCCTAGTACTCCCCTAAAAAGAACAAGGCTTGAAGATATGCATTTCAACATTGTATTCAGGGGTTAAACTTTGCCCAAGTACGCTTGCTAAAAGAGCAAGGACATATTTCAAATAGATGGTTAATCGCCAGCTATAGGTAAAGTAGGCCTTAGGCTAACGAGATCGCTTTGTAAAAACTGGGCTGCCCTTTTGACATGGCGGCAGCTTTAGGCATTTAATTGATATTGAATATTTTTATTTCGGTATAAATCTAAATTTAAACTTTAAATTTTGTTGTGTTCATCCCTGGATGAGGGGTGGATGTGTTGGATTTGGATTTACAACCTGTGTGTTTGTATATTATGGTGATAATGTATGGAATCGTATTGTTTATTTATAGATTTTTCTGTATTTGTGTATTGTTTGTTGGCCACGGCGTAAGCCAGAGCCATTCAATAAACTAAAAAAATAATAATAGTTTTTTAAAAAACTGGAAGGTGTTTTTTGGTTTTAGAAAATGTCCTAGGTTTTTGTGATATGAGGATCCAGCTGATTAAACACAGATCAAACAACCCCCACACAGCCTCAAAACCCCCCATGAAAGCAAGGATGAGAAACCAAACTGAACTGCAGATCCAGGGATCAAATGCAGCCATCGAAAAGATTTTATTTGGTTCCTTTCCAGTTGCTGGATTTGGGCTTGTATCTCAAACACTAATGCACTGGAAAACTGATTTAACATATCAAGCAACGCTCTCACAGCCAAAGCACCCCCACAGCCCCTTTCCAAACCCTCCTCTTTATGGCTGCAGCCCACTCCCAAAGCTTCCCCACCCCCAACCTAGGAGGGGTGCAGCAGTGCAAATGACCTCAGATTGGGGGAGGAGAAGAAAAGTTATTTTCTCAGTCAGTTTTCTTGGCTTACGTTAGATGCTGCTGGGGCCTGGGTCTTCTTGGAGATATGGTGGTCAGTTGGAGGCAGGCGTAGGCTGTTAAGCAGGAAGGGATAGTAGGAACATTCAGGTGGGTCGCAATTTGGGCATCTGGGTGGTGGCTCCCTCCTCCCCTCCAGGAGCCACGGGGGGCAGGGGGAGAGAGGGAAGCCATGGGGAGAGGTGGTGTCAGAGGGGGGAAAGAAGAGACAGACATGGGAGGGAAACACGGGGGGGGGGCAGAGGGAGAAACCTCCTCCCCACACACCACTCTCTCACACACACACTTCCCCCGATCCCCACACATCCACATACAGAACTCCCTCCCCCACATTCCCCCCCACACTCATTCACTCTTGCCCTCCCCACACATACATACACACTCACTCACTCCCCTCACACACACAAACTCACTCCCTCCACCCAAACACATACTACCTCCCTCACTCCCTCCCCACACATACAAACACACACACACTCACCGACCCTCCCCCACACACTCCCCTTCCCACACTCACTCCCTCTCCCAACATACCTACACAGACACGCCCTCCCTCCCCTCCACACACACACTCCCCCCTCACTCATACACACTCCCTCCCTACATACACACACACTCCCTCCCTATACATACACACTCACTCATGCCTCCCCACACATACAAACACATTTCCATTCCCCCCACGCACTCCCCCTTCCCACACATACACACTTACTCTCCCCCTCCCCACACATACACACTCACTAACTCCTCACACACACTTTCAGTCCCTCCCAAAGAACTGCTGTGCTGCCGCTAGTCTGCCACCACTGCCAGCACAAGCACTAGTCCTCCTTCTCCTCCTCTGCCACTGCCCTGACTGCTCACCTGCTGCTGCCAGCACAACACTGCTGCGGCTGTTTAAATGTTCTACACTGCCGCACACATATACATTGGGGCTGCCTGCACGTTTCCTGTCTAGATAGGAAACATGGCGATGGCCCAAGCACAGAGGCACAGGTGACTTTGAAACTGACATTAGTGGCAGTGGCAGAAGAACTGGGCAAGCGAGGGTGTGATGAGCTGCCAGGGATGGGGGAAGTCAGGAATCAGGCAGTGAGGGAGGGAAGGGGTAGACTCTAGTCCGGGGTGCAGTGGCAGACAAAAGGACCATCAACTTCAAATTCTGCATATATGACCCTCCCACCAAATACAACACACAATTACATTTTCAAAAAGTAAGCTCAAGCCATTTATTTTTTGAAAGAGCTTTTGTATTTGCTGTTTATAATGGAAAGTGGTCCTGTCTTTAACTTGCTAGCCAACAAGGGAAGAAGGGGGACAGTGGAGGATAAGACAGTAGAAGGAGCATCAGTGAGCAGTCTGTGGGGGCTACGAGCTAGGGAAAGCTCAACTGCTGTTGAATGCTCATCTATGATCATGGACCTGAGTTGACTGCATTGCTGCAATTTGCAGTGATTTTCACAGAATCAGCCAATCCTAACCATGACCCGAGACAGGCCCCTGGGAGATGAACTGTGAGTGGGTGGGGTCTGAAGGTCCTATGTTTGGATGAAGGAGGTGCTGAAATTCCAGAGGACTTTAGTTGTGTTTGATTAGCAAAGTTGTGTTTCTATGTCAAATCTATTGCAAATTTGCTTCCCAGCATGCATAGTTATGCAAATCAAGTTAATTATGCAAATATTAATGCTCGTGGTGAATTTGCAGAATTTGGCTTCACTGGTTGCAGAATTTAAGATTTTTTGGTGCAGTCAACTCAGGTCCCTGTCTATGATTTTGGTAAGGATCACAAGTCATCCACACTCCCCTTCCTAAAGTTACCCAGGACAGAGCTTTGGATTAATAAAAGTAGTGCTGTGCTGGCTCATGGGTTACCACTTAAATGACATCACTCAAGAAAAGCCCAAACCTGTGTGTCTTCTGGAAACAGTTAAAACCAACATACGTGATGGCGAAGCGCCACCATCACAAACTGATCCCAACTGGGAAACCACTTGCTTTCCAGTCAGGATTGGGTCCAGCCATGGAAAAAACGTTCATGCGGCTGGGTGTGACCTGCCTGTCATGGGGCCACTCTGGACTGGACAAGAAACAGTGGGCTACCACACAATAGCCCACTGTAGGCCATTCTCTGGGTGGGGAAACTCCAGGCCAAACATCTGGATGGCCCTTAAGAATCGTGATGGTGGCCCACAGTCCAAAGCAGGTCCAAGTGGGCCATCATGTTTGTTAACACCCAGTATTTTAAAAATTCTGTTTAGGTGGGGTGGCTGAGAATGGGGTAGGGGCTATGAGCAGGGGATACATTTTAATTAGTTTTGCTGATTATTTTAATGTAAGCGTTTGATTTTATTGTAAACTGCCCTGACCCTGCAGCCCTTGGGATAAGGCAGGATAGAAATAGAAATAAATAAATACATAGTATTTCTACATATGTATGCCTGCTATCATACGCACTGCTGCAATGTCCTGGGATTAAAATTATCTGTAGTGTTCAATGCTTATGTCAAAAAGATTGTAGGTTCTATATAACTCTTGTATGTGGCAGACATAGGCAGGACAGGAGATTTTATTTCATTAATTCATTCATTCATTTCTATCAGGTAATAAAGGTGTTGGAGTTGGAGTATACCCTGCTGGGGTTTAAGATGATCTGAAAATCCTAGTGCAACTAGATTCAGGTGCAAATGTAATGTCGAGGATGGGTCTGTTTTCTAAGGCAGTAGAAAATACGGCTGAATTGGGAAACAGATAATGATAACATTCTGGTACTAAGTTGGGATTAAATGGACCACACATCTAGCTAGATCTGGACTTCCCAGACATAATTGATGTAGGAAGCTAAATAGCAGGGCTGAAATGAGAATCAAAATGGTTCTCGCAAGAATCTCTCAAGAACTGAGAACCAGCTGCAAAATCTCAAGAAGATCTCTCTATCGGTTCGAGATCTCATGAGATTCTCGAAAAATGTATAAAACACTCTTCACATAAGCAAATGGCCATCACGCATGGCCTTTTCCCAATATGTCACGGGCTGCGTTGGTGCCATTTGTTTGCAGGGGTGGACTGTTTGTGAGATTTTTGCTTTTCTTGCCAAGAATCCAAGCAATGCTCGGCTCCTTCTCGTTTGCAAGAGAAAAGCTAGAATTGTGAAATCCAGTTTCAGCTCTACTAAATAGTTTGCATCATGGTATAACAGGAAAGGTGAAAGAGGAGGTAATTTTTTAACCTTCCTCAACTGGAGCCAATAAGAGTGCATCACTGATCTTAGGTCTAGTCCAATCACGAACGTTTACACAGAAACACAAATCTTGGAGTATGGTCACAGGGGTATCATAACATATGGATCACTGTCCATCTTATTGACCTACCAATGCCTTTATTTTTAATTTTATTTTTTAATTTTATTAATTAATTAATTAATTAATTAGTGCTTTCTCCATCTGTCTCTTGTGTTGGCCTGTTATCTCATGCATTTAATTAGATGTGGACTGTCTGAGGAAAGGACTATCTTTGTGCTTTCTTTGAACAGTGTCCTTGCATAATTGGGCCTTGATGAAAATGGGGATCCCAGGAACTATTGCAAAAACATAATAAATAATAAGATAGAAGTGTGGTTGTGACCACACCCTGTACCAGAAATGCAAGCCATGGCTGCAGAGGTAAGTAATGGCTTCCATATTTGAAAAGAACCCATCCAAATTAGTTTAAAGTTGTGGGGCGCTATATCACTTGGGCTGTCAGTGATGCATAAGCCACTTGAGCTAGTAAGCATTCCTTTCAAGTTGGATGCCGACAACTATACAACCTGTGTTCCCTGTGACTAGTAGGAAGGATAGTTCAATAGCATTAAGGGCACTATAGTCTACCGACGGTCCACTGCTGCAAACGTCTACATGCATAAGTAGTCCCATTTCCTGACGCAAGTGAGATTTTTTTATAGAATTGACCCAAAGACTAAAATCTCCAGAAATATTTACATAAAGGGTTTCTTCTAAGTGCATTTACTAGTTTTTTTCCTTTATTTTACGCTCCATTAATATTATGGAAAGATGTTTGAGCACTTTGAAAATTGTCAGGCTACCCAATGTTAATTTACAGTTTCCCTAATGAAAAAGCAAACCTTCAAAGTTAGCTAGAAAATGAATGAGAAAAGATGACAAGTCATAGGTGTTTCCATTTACTGGACTAATTTAAAATATGATAGTGTGAAGTTCTTATCAGTTCAGCTCTCATTGACAGCCAGGACATCTTTGTGTGATTAATTTACTGGCAACTCAGGGGCGAAACCTCATTTACTATTGCAAGTAAGCAGAAGAAGATAAGGAGAGAGAAAGAAAGAGTGCACCATGAGAGTTTTGCTTTTTGGCTACCAACATTACTCACTGTCAGGCCCTGGGGCCTGAGGAGATGGAGGGGCACCGGCGCTAGGAAGCTGCGAGCCCGGAGACCCCAGGCAGCCACAGAGGACCCGCAGAGGGATCCAGCAACAGCACACGCCCCGCAGCCCCCACAGGCCTCGGGAAGGGCCGAACCCCGCGACGTTCATCCTGCGGCTGCAAGCGGGCCGCTGCTCGCATACCCGGAAGCAACCGTGATGCGGCCTCAGGCCACGCCCCCGGCCTCACCGAAACGCCCCAACTCCGCCCAGGCAGGGCCGGCCTCGCCCTGCACGGCAGCACGTTGTCTAGCCACGCCCCCACGGCCGCCGCCCCGACGATCAGCACGCTTGCTTCAGAAGCACGCTGCAACTCTGCATATAAGGGAAGAGGGAACAGAGCTCCCTTTAAGCAAACTTAAAGGTCGGTGGGTAATTGCACCAAGCAATTTTGGGTCCAGTATGCCAACTCACTAACATAGCTTATTAACACAGGTCCTGACCGGATGTGCCTTCCATTGACAGTCCCTTAACAACCAACATCCCCTCCTTCGACTCATTCTGGCCGAAGTGCGGGGACAAGCCCATCTCTGGGCGTGAGTGAGGTGTCCGCAATGCCTGAAGACAGCTGTGCCCCGCATTACACTGCGTGTCCTCTCCCCATCTCTTAGGGAGATGACTCTTAATACCCTATTAACCTCCCTAGTAATCCTATCATGGCATACTGGACCCCTGCTGAGGGCGACAAATAACACCCATTTCCGTATTGTATTATCAGGAACCTAGTTCCCCTTACATTCTTGTTCGACATTGCCTTGTCAATCCAATGACCCTATTTAATCAGCCATTGTAGTGGCTCGTTCATAGTGCCGAATTAGTTAACCAATCAGAATAATCTGCCATCAATTGGCTCATCAGTCTATTTAGCCTACTCCGCACTGTTGAGGAGGCAAAACACGCGACCCTTTCCAAGAAAGCTGCCCGTCAAAATTCCTCCTCGGTCCCCTAATGGCAACCAGTTGACAACCACAGTGCTGGAGGGGAGGAGGAAGGGGCTGACTCTTCAGCCTTACTCCCATGAATGCCGCTCCACGTGGCCACAGGAGATCCATCCCTTCTATCAGAGGCGGAGCCTCCAGGTCCAACGAGGCACGCGTGCACAGCCTCACTTCAGGACAGTTGCCCCGGCAACCCTCGTGACACAGCGGGTAGGCTTTCTAGCAAGCCTCCCAGCAGTGGCCCTCCATCTCTCCGTCACCTTTCCCGATCTGGGGGGGGGGAATGCAACAAATGCCCCGTCACTGCCATTTTGGCGGTGAAGGGGACAACTATGCTGCACATGCTTCATGCATACTTATATTTATATTTTATTTATATATTATTATTATTTTATTTTACATATTTATATCCCGCCCCCTCCTGCAATGCAGCTCGGGGCGGCTAACAACAGTAATAAAAACAATTAAAATTACTTAAAATATAAATATAAAATACATCAATAAAACAGGGCTAGAAAACAATAATAAATAGATAAATGGGCGGGGGATTAAAATC
>QEPC01001413.1:298043-319867 GCA_003113815.1 Sphenodon punctatus
GCAGCAGCAGCAAAATGTGGTGCTGCTTGCTGAAAGGATTTTTGCCGAATGGCTGAGACTGTGCATGGGCTGCAGTGGCTCCACCCCCTTCTCTAACAAGGGGGAAAGCACTGCCCCCACACCGACCAATCAGGCGGCCCGTACAGGGCCACCTGATTCCAGTGCACCAATCAAATGTGCACGGGCTATTCCACGGGGTTTCCCAACCCCCAAATACACTTTCGTGCCCTTTCTCAACTCAGGAAGAGCTGGGGCGTGGCAACCTCCCCCCACCCCCGATCTGGGGGGGGGCAGGGGGCCCTTTATGCACATTGTTCTGTCAATGTAGCCTGAACAGCAAGTCACACACTCTTGAAAGTAGACAGCAGTCCCTCAACTGCCCACACAGTCCTTGGCGTCACTACCAAATGTAGCTGAGTTTTCGAAAGCCATTAGTAGGTAAACGGTCATCTCAACTTATTTCACAAAAGGCAATGAACAACTTTCAGACACTGCTGAACTTGGCTGAATTCAAACCAGATAATGTCAGGAGCCAGGCCTTGAACCAGCCCCCACAGGGTTCTGGGTGGTGGCCAGCTATCCAGCGTTACAGCCATGCATTGCCCAGACTCTTTCTGTCAAGTCCCTTTGTGCTGGTTAGGCCCCCTCTCTCCATGGTCTTCCAAATGGCCCCTTACTGCAATATAAGGCCACTCGAGGGCCACAAATGTTGGGGCCGAAAGAACATTGTGCTCCTTTTCATTGTGTTCCTCTTGATCTCAGGAAATCTTTTCTCCCAGACTCCAAACTAGCTTTGCTCCTCTCTGCCTCCCAGACTCCTCTTTCCCCAAGTTGGTAAGCAATCTGCAGCATTGTCCCAGTCCTGCTTCTGACCCCTTCCTTGTCCCCTGAGTATTGCTAAGGTAGAACTGCCAACTGTCCTGTGTGCTGAGTATAACTGGGATACTAGCTTGATGAAAAAGGCACATGGGAAGCTAATGACTCTTCTTTTCTTCTCCTCTTAATGTGATATAACAACAGGATATGGGCAAAGTAAAAGGACAAAAAATGAAGCACAAATTAAAGGAAATAATATATAATCCTATAGGAGGAGAAATGGAGTTCACTGCTACAGGTGGTCATCAGGCTCATTGGTCCCAAATGTGTCTTCACAATCTCAGCCATGCCACGCGCAGACTTAGCCCACATGAGACTCCTTATTTGGGTTTTATGTAACCGGATAAATTCCTCTAGTCTGCTCACAATTCTACCCTTGATATTCCTTCGTCTGTCTCTCTTGCAAGCATTCTTCCCATAGTCTTCCTTCTTCCTGTAATGCTATGTCTGAGTTGATTTGCAAGGCCACCACTCTCTCCTTAACCTAATCCATCCTTAAGACCCATTTCTGCTAGCATTCTAATGTGAAATAAGCTGACTAAGCCATTCACTTAGTGAAGCCTACATATTGTAAGTATGAGTAAAGTAACCCAGTAATTTTATTGATGCTATTCCTAGTCCTCCCAATGCTCTTGTTTCTCCTTTTTGCATCATGTCTAATTTAGTTTGCAAACTGGTTGGAGAAGGGAACATCTTCTGTCTGCTTTGCGTGCTGGAGACCTCTCATTTAAGTGATGACAGGTCATTACCAATTATAATAAACTACAAGATAATTATTAGGACAACATCGCATAAATCAGAAAGCTGTTTGTTTCACTTATAGGAACAGCAGGGATAGCAGCAGAGCTATGGATTAATGAGTAGTGTAGACTTGCTGTATATGATAAAACCTGTACAGAATATAAATATAGTATGTCATCACTCTGTAGGGCTGAAACGAGAATCAGTTTCTCTCTGACTAAAATCTCGTGAGACTCAAGAACGGTTATCGAGATCTCAGGACTATCTTGATAATGGTTCGATATCTCAGTCGAAATTTTTTCTCAATATACCGTTTACTGTGTACCGCTACTCTTTCCATTTACTGTGTACCACATTCTTCCTAGTAATGTGCATGTGCAAAATGGCCACCATGACTGTGGAGCATACACATTACTGGGATGAGCATGACACACAGTAATCAGTAATATTAAATAGAAATGGTAAAGGTAAACGGTTTATCAAGAAAAATTCTTAACCAAAAAAGTGTCAAGAAACTGGGATTTTATTGATTCTCACAAAAACCAAGTTAAGAACCGGGATTCTTGGCAAGAATCAGGGGCGGGAGGGAATCAAAACTGAGTTTCAGCCCTACTGAAAACCACTTCTTTGTGCTATCTGTTTCTTTCATGAAAACAAAAGAAAAGAGAAAACCCAAGTATTAAATTTAACACTCAAGAAATACATTTAGAATATATTCAGCTGAATCAGGTAAACAAGAAAGACCTGTTCATAGAAGTGGAATAACTTTTGAATCCTTTTTCTATCATAAAACTGTTGTAAATTGAGAGCACTACGGGGGGACAACGATCTTAGCAAAGGGAGGAAATGGAGATTTTTCATCAACCCATCAAGTGTTTTATGAGGACAGACTGACAACAATCTCACACTTCTGCCTGTATGGATTGGACACTAGCATCCCCAGAAACTGAGACAAGAGCATCTGGGATAAAAGACCACATACTTCAAGTCAGCATAGTGTTCTCTTTTTAAAGGGGACACGGGAAGGAAAATAAGGAGAGAGGACTCTGGTCTAAAATACAACATGAGTCTTGAAGTTGTGTTATTAGTACAGAGCGCCAGCAATCACTAAAACTGCTCAGCATCAACCGTACAACTTAATCTTCCCTCCTTCAATTATGCTCTGTAAGTTTTCATAAAGGTTTTCATTAATATTTTATAACATGGAAACTCTGCTAAAATGTGCAGATATAACAATCAATTAGCAATTAAGAAATTAAAATATTTTACATGTTAGTCTGGATACTGAAGGTGCATGTAGCACACACAAAAACGTAACTGACACTCAGTACATTTCAAGGTTTCATAAAAGGGTGGCTTTCCCCCCTCCTTTTTAAGAGTGCAAAGTAATTGTACTTGTAATTCTTCTTCTCCAGGAATATGCAGTCACAGCATATTGGAATTTCTGGGCTCTGCTCTCATGCCCATGACTGCCAAAAGTTCATAGTTACATTTTTTTAATCAGCTACCAAATAGCAGGGTGATAGCAGTCTGCATGTAATAGGTGGCATTCCAAGCTAACGTTAAGAAGAGAAAGCGGCACTAGAGCTGCAATGGGAACTAAAATTAGTAAACGCAGGTAACGGGTGCATTTTCAGGCACACCATCTGACACCCGGCAGGCTACTCGAGAACCAATCACTCCGCAGCACACCAGCCAGGGCGTGTCAGTTTTGAAGGCCACCCAGCACTCACCCCACCCTGCCCACTACACTACAGTTCTGATGGCTAAGTGCCTCTGGCCATTTTTAAACAGGACACACCACACAGGTCCACCCATCCTCTACCCACCTGAGCACCTGTCTGAAGACGGTGTGGGTGGGCACATGCTCCGGTGAACAAGGCACTACCCACCCATGCAAGGAAAAATCTGGGATGCTCCGTGTGGAGGCAGGGGTGGGCGGTATGTGGGTAGGGGCACACACTTGGCACACACCCATCCCAGCCCATTTGAATCCCCCCCACACTCACTGGGCGTCAGTGCAGAACTTGCATCATCATTCCACGTGGTGCACACAGGTCCCCGCCCTGGCTGTGCCCATTTAAAAACAGCCTAAGGAGCCTGGCCCAGATTCTGGGGGCCTAGGCTTGAAACCTGCTCCTGACAAAACAGCAAACAAGGCTAGTATTAAGCATTTTTAATCCATCATCAGAAAATACTAAAACACTACAGGAGGCACAATCACACTAAAAAACAGGATTTCTAGTAAAAGCAGATGTAAAATGGACATAAAATAGAGGTTGGGATCCTAAGACTTTCTTGTGCCCCTGTAAGAACCAAGCATGTATCACTCTATAAATGGCTAGTGACCCAAACACTTAACCCAGGACAGGCATAAGTCAATCCATTACCATGACTCAAACTTTTTTTAAAAAAGAAAAGAAAACAATTCCCATGAACTCTTTTTTTTTCCCTTCATATTCTTGCAACCATTAAAAAACAAAGAAAAACAACATTCAGGCTAAGACATAACAACATAAGAAGTGCCATACTGGGTCAGAACAATGGTCCATCTAGCCCAGCATCCTGTCTTCGACAGTGGCCAATCACTGGCTTGGGAGAAGCACCCAACAGGTCACAATGGGGGATCCATTCCCTGTTGTTTTCCCCCAGCTCCCGTCATGTTCCCTGATCCTGTCTGGCTAATAGCTGCTAATGGACCTATCTTCCAGAAACTTGTCCAAACCTCTTTTAAACTCAGCTATAGTACTGGCCCTTACCACAGCCTCTGGCAGTAGATTCCACAACCCAATTATACGCTGAGTGAAAAAATATTTTCTTTTATTTGTTTTAAACTTGCCACCCATGAGTTTCATGGAGTGTCCCCTAGTTCTAGTACTAGCTGAGAGGGTAAATAACTGCTCCTTGTTTATTAGTTCCACACCACTCATGATTTTATAGACCTCTATCATATCTCCTCTCAGTCGTCTCTTCTCCAAACTGAAGAGCCCCAACCTACCAAGCCTCTCCTCATACGGGAGCCCTTCCATGCCCTTGATCATTTTTGTTGCCCTTCTCTGTACCTTTTCTAGTTCAGCTATGTCTTTTTTGAGATGGGGCGACCAGAACTGCACACAATATTCGAGGTGCGGTCGCACCATTGATTTGTATAGAGGCATTATGACATCCTCAGTTTTATTCTCTATCCCCTTCCGAATAATTCCTAACATTCTGTTTGCTTTTTTGACTGCTGCTGCGCACTGCGCTGTGGATTTCATTGTATTGTCCACAACCACCCCCAGATCCTTTTCCTGAGTGGTAACTCCTAGCTTAGTACCCAGCATTGTGTACGCATAGTTTGGATTATTTTTCCCTACGTGCATCACTTTGCACTTGTCCACATTAAATCTCATTTGCCATTTAGATGCCCAGGCACCCAGTGTCGTAAGATCCTGTTGCAGTTCCTCACAGTCTGCTCGTGTTTTAACTACCTTGAATAACTTGGTGTCGTCTGCAAATTTGATCACCTCACTCTTAACACCCTTTTCCAAATCATTAATGAATACATTAAACAGCACCGGTCCCAATACAGATCCCTGAGGCACACCACTTTTTACATCTCTCCATTGTGAAAACTGACCATTTAGTCCTACCCTTTGCTTTCTATCTTTTAACCAGTTTCTGATCCATAGTAAGACACTACCTCCTATCCCATGACTTTTTAATTTTCTCAAGAGTCTCTCATGAGGGACCTTATCAAATGCTTTCTGGAAATCCAGGTACACTATATCTACTGGGTCTCCCTTGTCCACATGCTTATTTACACCCTCAAAGAATTCCAACAGGTTAGTGAGGCATGACTTACCTTTACTAAATCCGTGTTGACTCTTCCCCATTAAGCCATGTTTGTCAACATGCCCTGTAATTCTGTCCTTAATGATGGTTTCCACCATTTTGCCTGGCACAGACGTCAAGCTTACTGGTCTGTAGTTTCCAGGATCACCTCTGGATCCCTTTTTAAATATCAGGGTTACGTTTGCCACCCTCCAGTCCTCGGGTACAGTGGCAGGTTTTAGTGACAGGTTACAAATTACTAACAGTAGGTCTGCAATTTCATATTTGAGTTCCTTCAGAACTCTGGGGTGAATGCCATCTGGCCCTGGTGACTTGTTAGTATTCAGTTTGTCAATTTGCCCTAGAACATCCTCCAACGTCACGTTGATTTGTAACAGTTCTTCCCAGTTCCTCGCCCACAAAGGAAGGATCCGGCATGGGTCTGCAAAGACCATTAATGATAAGGCATTATAAGATGTTATCTCCAAATCATCTCACTTCTGTTTCTATATTCAGATATAGTGTAAGTAAGAAAACCAACTTGATGTCTTTATTATTTAAACTGAATATTTCAAACTCAGCCCTCACTGGGGTTAATAATCTAATTTGAGAGTTTAACATCTCTAGGTAAGTCAGCCTGTCAGGAACAGATGATGGGTCAAAAATTATTATCTTAATAAATTTAATTTTTCCTGGTGACGATTAAAAAACCCATTTGCAATGCATGGAGAGGAAAGTAAAATCTGGAATATCTCTTTAAATAAATGAGAAATGATTTGTAATTAGAGCCAAAGGGAGCACTTATGTATGCAATATGATGTCATGAAGCTAGCAAAGGGGAAAAAAAACCTGGCAAACTTCACTGAAGGAAGGCTTTGAATTGTCTGGAGAAGCTTAATGCTTTCCTTCTTGATTTTATAAGGAGCGGGAAGTGTAAAGGAGCTGAAGAAGAGAGATTTGGAAAAGGAAGAGATAGGGAAGAGAAACAATTTCTGTCTAAACACACCTGTATTTTGTATGTGTTTTCTAACAGTCAGTCCCCATTGCATGTTGTGACAATCTTATAAGTGTATAACTTCTCTGAAAAGAATGCTAATTATATCAGAACTTGCTATGTCTTCACATAACTTTGCAATTAACTCATGTCATTGCTGCAAACCATATGCTGAGAGATGACTATTTAATCAATGAATTGCATAGATGATGGGTTTCATCTATTCACAGTACTCATCATTAAAGTCTTCCTAAATTCCTCTGCAAGTAATTAACATTATCTCACCGTTTTGGGGGGATATTATTTATTCCAGCCCTTCACTGACCAAACGTCAGAGCTGGTCATGAAGAAGCAGCTAGGCACAGGTGAACTGGCAAGCTCTCTTGTTGCAACACGCTGTGGAGGTCCCTGATCCACAGCGCGCATGAGTCAAATGGCTGCTGGGGCCATTCTGCCCATTCATAGCCCTTTTGCAAAAGGGCAGCTGTTCTGCGCATGCGCACTGGGGCACCGGTATCAAAAGGATGTGCATGCGCAAACGGCCCCAATGGCCATTTTTTGCACGTGCGCTGTGTAGCCGGGACCTCCACAGTGCACCGCAATGAGAGAGCCTGCCGGGGGGACTCCTCCACACAGGAGGAGCCCCTCTGGGACCTTCGATCAAGCTGTACCCCACCAGACCTGCAATCAAGCTCACCATGAGACTGGTAAGTACTATACCAGGGCCCTGCCAGGTGGCGGGTGGGGAAGATGAGTCGTGGGTGTGGAGGTAACCGTTTTTAAAAAAAATAAAATAATAAAATATGGGTCTGTACTGAACCATACCCATAGTTTAAACAAAAATAAAAAAAATAAACTGTACCCATAACAACCTGTACCTGAAATTTGGTGTGGGTTGCCATCCCTATTAGCTCCTGGTATTCATGAAGTAGCTTTCCCTAGCAGCAAATCTTTTAGTTGGCACTTTTACTTGGCGCTACACCAGGAAGGAGACAAGGACACGCTGAATGGGGTTTAGAAGGCCACACTCTTTACTGCAAATTCAAACGTCAGCAAAACCAAGGGGGCGGGGGTATGGGAATCCCCCCCCCCCCCACCAAAAAAAATACCCACTGGTTCACAGGTCATAACAGAATAAGCCAGAGGCCCTGAGGTATGGCGCAGGTTCAACCTCTTATGAAGAAGCCAAAACAGTCCTCACCCCCATGTTGGCCAATGATCCCTGGTTTAGATGGTGGGGGGATGCATTCTGTTAGAGGCCTTCTAGTGAGGCCTCCAGGTTCAGGGGTCAATGGATGCAACACATACTCAGAAGACCGCACATTATTAATTATTATTATTATTATTATTATAATTATTATAATAAACATTTATATACTGCCAGCCATGTACCTGGCGCTGTACAGAACATAGAAATAGACACGGTCCCTTGCCTGTGGCTTACAATCTAAAAGACAAGGAGCGGGAGACAGGTAGAGGGGACAGTGAGAAAGACAGGGGGGAAGACAAACAAACATTCAGGCAGATGCGAAGTCTCAGGCGCGCGTGCTTGGCTTGGTTACAATCAGGTTGGTTGCAGCAGTCTGCAGAGGAGGGCAGAGAGCAAGTATATGGGGAACAACTAGCAGGCATTGGGAAAAGCGGCGAGGAAAAAGTGGGTCTTGAGGAGGGATCTGAAGGAGTGGAGTGTCCTATGGACTTTAACGGCTGCATCAGCTTACTCCCTGGAAAGGGTCAAACACTGGGCTGCTTCCCTGCCCATGTGCTGCCCCTTCCCTCATCTCATAGGGAGATGTCCCTTAATTGTTACCTGGGTTCTTCTGCAAAGATTCCAACTTCCTCTGAACCTCGAGTGTGACAGTTTATCAGCAATGAGAAACATTGTGACCTATTTACTGCAGGCACTGTGGAGAAGGCAAAAAATCTGGCACCTCAGGGCCAATCAGAGATTCCAGGAAAAAATCCTTCCTGCTTTCTCCACCCCCAAAAAGCAGGTGACTCCAAGATGTGCACAGTGCCACAATACTAGACTAGGGGCAGGTGGGTGGGATGCTTGGCCTTGACTGCCTGGTTTGCAGCAAGGGACCTTAAAATGGCTGTGAGGAAGCCTTACAATGTGAGACTTTGGGTGATTTCAGACATTACGCGGTCCCGATTCCCAGTGGCGGCAAGCCACCCAATCACCCGTGGTCCAGGGAGGGTCCAAACAGACATGATGGGACCAGGACCACGCCAGGGAATCGAACCGACAGACCACGGCCCAGGGCAGCGCAACAGATGTGACGCTGATTCCCGGCCATGTCAAAACACTCAGAAGGCACCAGGGAGGGGCGGGAGGCAGACATGCCCGGCTGAGGGCAATGGAAGCCAAAAGCACCTACAGGGAACACCCACACAAGGGAAACGGGAAGGGAGGGGGAGGAGGGAGAAGAGCTGCTGAGGCAGCACACACAACAGGCACAGAGAGAACTAGGTCACAGTGGAACACACAGCACAAACACACGCCTGGGTGCATACACACCCATATGGGAATAATAATAATTTATTGCGTGATGATAAAGTCGTTGCAAACATAAAAACAATACACATAAATTAAAATACGACAGACAAAATGCTATCATAACTTATATACAACCCTACCATGGAACCTCATTATACAACATATTATTATAAAATAAATCACAAATTCCAAAACGAAGGAGGACGGAGGACTCAAAAACTTCCACCTTAGCGGACCACACTCTAATATCTTATTGACAAGGGATAGTAAGCAGAGGGCACTGAGTACACAGAGTAGGCAACCCAAAATCCTGTAACTTATTGCCAACTTTCTGTACTCTTCCCACATATCACCGTACCCTCCAGCCCACTTGCTTATAAGAGATAGGGCTATATAGTGCCTAAATCAGAGCACCTATCTCATATCGCACTTAGAGGACCCAGAGAAAGAAATGGCGGATCCTTCTTCTATGTATATGTACTTCTATGTATATGTATATGTAGACTTGGCTTTGAGTTTATTCACATAAATTTTCCAAAGGAATCTGGCCATTTTTTCTGTCACTTCAGTTAAACAGTCTTCCAGCAAAAACTTGACTAAAGCTCTTGGAGCTCTTCCTGGGAGGCTGACTATCAAAGGATACACATATTTCTCCCGCAACAGAACATGGTAAGGGCAGTCTAGAATCATGTGCTCCAAAGACTCAATTGAGTCTAGGTCACAAGAACATAGCCGTTCTGCTAGCGGAATATCCCTATAGCGACCCTCAGTAATGACAATTGGGAACATGTTGAATCTTGCTAACATAAAGGGTCTCCTGAACTTGGCCATTGAACTGTTCTCCAAATACGGCATTGGAGTACCTACTGTACTGGACAAGATGTCATACAGGCCCAGCACTCTGATTTCCCTCAAAGCAGCACTTTCCTCTTGGAGGGTTATATCGGATAACCTAGAAAATATCAACTTTTTTGCCCCCTTAAGCCCCAAATCCCCCAATGCCAGGGGGTCTATTCCCATATATTTCAGGTGTGACTCAACCCGAGCAATCCAGGGGTTACTAAACATACGGGAAAGGAAGGGAAGGGGGGACAAAGCGGAAAAGACAACACACACGGCACAATGGGCACAGGGGGGAGGGAGGAGGGGGGGGGAAACGGCCCAGGGGCAGGGCAGTACACGGGGAACGGCATCCAGAACCCCAACAACAGCACAGCCTGCACGGGCACCTCACAGCTACACAGGCAGTCCCGGAACGGAGGGACCCAGCATGGGCAGAACACAGGCACCGGGGGAGGCCACACGGAACAGGGAGCAGCCTGGGAACGGTCCAAGAGGTAGACAGGCACCCCAAGCGCTCGCGAGGGTGCGATGGATGGGAGATAGCCGGAGCCACGCAGCCAGTCCAAATACAGACACAGACACAGACACAGACACACACGGGAGGACGCTGGGAGGTGCAGTCCAGGGGCTCCAGAACCCCACGGTCACAGAGTCACTTGGGGGGGGCACGAGCACAGGAAGGATCGCAGGCAGACTAGGAAGGTCAGCAGAACCCCGGGGTGCTGGCTCGGAGATCAGGACACGGCCACTGGAGAAGGCAGCCATGGAAGGGAACACCAGTTGCAGAGGCGGACGGGGGGGCCCGTGGACAGGGCCCAGAGCCACAGGCAGGGGCAGCGGAACCCCAGGAGGCAGGCAGCACAGCAGCAAGGCCGGGACATCATGGAGGGAGCGGGCAGCGACCCACGGCACCAGGGCAGAGATGGGAGCTCACAGCGGGGACAGCAACCGAGGCCCGGAAGGCACAGGAGGTCTCACAGCCAGCCACGGGGTTAAGTGTGGTTTACTGTGGTTGACTGTGATCTCGTAACGTCTGAAAACACCCTTTCTTTGCACCAAATACAGGTTTGCCAGGGCAACCCTGGCCAAAGCACCCCACGCTGCAGCAGCTCTGAGGGAGATCCCTTCTCCTTCCCTCCCATCAGCATGGCATCAAAAACTGTTCCCACCCTCCCAAAGGGTGTGTGTAGAATGGGATAAGATCTAGTTTAAAATAGTTTTAATAAGATCAGTTTAAAACCAGTAGACTTGCCCTGTCATTAATGAAATATATAGTTTTCATGCAAATGTAACATTTACTTCCACATCCAGCAGTGGTTTGGATGTTCTCTAGTTTTGTTTAATAAAAAAAATAAGAAGTGACAAGCTATTTGCTTTTATGCTTTTCAGTTTCCCTGACTGTTCATTATTGATCTTATTCCATTTCTAAATTGAACTTCACACTGCAAAAATCTTCCCAGATAGAAGTTTGTGTAGTTACTGTACCTCCATGTTGCCAATAAATATATATATATATATATATATATATATATATATATATATATATATATATATATATATATATATATATTCAGAATCAATAAGGGCTAAGTAAATACAAAAGACATGCAAGTTTAAAACAACAACAAAAAGTAAAATGATACAAATTCCACCTTCCATGTGCAAAAGGAAGAGGGTGTAAAATGTGGGTGATGCATGCCAAGAAGGATCAAAACTGAAGAAATGGTTCACCCACAAAGAGCACCCATGGGGTGAAAACAGACAAGCACCATAACTCCGCTTTAACACCACTTTAGCATTTCTTATGCATGTTGCAGGGCTGCATAGGGCTCCAAGACAGTCCTGCAACATGCATAAGAAATGTTAACAGTTAACACGGTGTTAAAGCAGAGTTACGTGTCTGTCTGTTTTCAATGCTAAGAGAAAATGCTGGTTTTTCAAGTCTTAGGCATTTTCACACAAGACACACTCCACCCACTATCATGTTACAGGGCACCCATAGGGCAACACTGCATCCTTGCAACATGCATAGTGGGGTGGGTAGTGGGTGGAGAGTGTCTTGTGTGAAAATGCCCTTAGTGGGAGACATTTTAATGCAGATTGCTGACAGATCAAGAAACCCCATTATGTTTTCAAAAAGCACAACTGCCATAATTTATCTTCTTTTTAAAAAAAAAAATATATACTATCCTTTTTTGTTTAGTCCAGTAACCATTCTTATCTGCAAAGGTGTCACAAATTGGGCGTCTCTAAGGCCAACTTGCCTCAGAGAATTCTTTTTAAACAATGTCCTAATCTTTTTACTATTTATTGCCTATTGTTGTTACTTGTTAAAATTATCAGACTAAATATTCTGGGGGCAAGAACATATCATTGTTAGCCTGTAACCCCTGGAGACCTATTCCTATTACACGTTGCTGCAAAAATAAATAATAAAAAACCCAACATTGTAGTAAGAACTGTAAACAATGTAATAAAATTAAACTTCTACCATTCGAAATACAAAAAGAGTTTCAGAAATTTTCTATGGGATTCAGATAATGAGAGGTGAAAACAGATAACACAATTTCCCTTGCTCTCCTGCTCCACCCACTTCCAACTGTTACAGTGAATCCTATGAACTGAAGAGAAGGAAACGGAAAGAGAGAGTAACTGAGTTTTTGGTGAAAAGAGAAGGGTCAAAGGGGGAGGGGGGCTATCCAGGCTCTGCCTCCCTGCTCCAGCATGACCCCGCTGTCAGTCAGACGACTGTGATTTTAAAAGAATTGGCATGGATCACCAACAGAACTGTAGCTGTAAGCGAATGGATCTTCTTCCTATGCAAGAGAGGCTAGGGTTGGGACAATTAACCTACATAGTCAAGGAACCATTGGCCATTTTCCATCCTGCACTTATCACTCTTGCAAAGGGAACGAGAGAAAATCACCACGGTATCCTCTTGCATGACCTGGTCTTATGTGGTCGTGTGTAAAAGTTTTGTGCTTGCCCCGCAGACAGCCAGGATTGGCATGCAAGCCTTTAACTAACTTAGATGATCTTCAAATGATTTTCCTCAAACAGTTAACAAATATTGGTGCCCATTTCCATCTGGAAATGCCAGCTTGCTTGAAGCATATACAGGTTAAAAACAAATGTGCAAACTGATAGGACAGCTCCCTGGCCCGGGAAGAAAACTGTGGCCGCCACTTTTCAGGTCAGTGAGCAGCATGGAACAAACATGCTGCCACCGGCAGAGCCATTCCGCCACCTACGCGACCTGGGTATCAGGGGACAACAACAAACATGCGGGCAGCCGCGCCTGCCCCACTCTGCTCCCAGTGCCTCACCCCGTCATGAGGTGCAGCCATGGCAACCAGCCATGGATCACGGCATGGTGGCTCCCGTGAAGTAGCAGGAATGGCAGGGCTGAACAAATGTGCTGGCTCATCCTGGGCCAGCCAACTACTCACCCCAGGGCAGTAGTGGGATCACATCTGGCAGTGTGGGACCACACGTGCAAGTGATTCCCGGGCTACAGTGGGCTAATGCAGGCCAGCATCATGTTTGTTTGCACCCAAAGGCTCCAATCCTCAAAGCACTGTCCTAATACAAGACCCATCTACTTCAATAGAGCTGATATAGTGCTCCAAGGACCGGGCTGACAACAAACAAGAAAAACAGGCACTTGTGCAGTTCTTCTACATAGGAACCCTAGCTGGAAAAATAAGGCTTTACATGTTTCTTTCAAATTCCCTTGTCTGTTTGGGAGTTTTAAGCTGTCATCTTACGCTTTGTAAATTGATTGTGTTCTGCAGTTAAATACTCATTTTCTAAAGAACATTTCAACCTAGGTAAGTTTAAAAAAACCCAAACGTCTTTATGTCAGTTATGCAGCGATCAGACTATACATACCAAACTACATGCCTTAAGAAGTGTTTTTCATTCCCCTGTCTCTGTTCTGTTTTGACCTTATTTGTTCAGATCTATGGGCTTAAATAGCACTTGAAAAAGGATAAACACGGTATGGCTTCCCCCCCCCCCCTTTGCCCTTTTTTGTTTTGTTTTAAACCTTGGTTAGTGGTTTTTAAAAACAATTTGTTTAAGAAAACAGATACTATTTTTATTGAAATTGTAAATTAGCTTTTGTATTAGCTTTTCAAAAACCCAAGTGTATGCTTTCTTAAATATGCCAAATTATCCAGCAATAATAACCGGCAACACTGATAATCAGTTATACAGGGGGTAGCAAATGTCAAGAAGTTAAACAAGCCCAGCTCTGCTGGTCTAGGGCAATTAACCCTGGCTAAGGAAAATGAAGGAAGGCTGGCTCTGGAGCCCTGTAGAACAAATCAAGCCCGATGGGACTCGAATGGCCCCATCGGGCTCAGTTCAGGATTCCTGTCAGGGTTGTGGACCGAGCCAGACTGGAGCTCTTTTCAACTGCATCCTCTTGGACTCAGGTGGGGCTCCCTCTGGGCAAGAGTTGCCACCCTCACGGAACACTGATGTCATGGTGCTCTGCAGAGCAGGGTCACAACAACAAAAAGGTGGGTGTGGAGGACACTTTAGCTCTGCCCCTTTTGTGAAGCAGCTCCGCCCCCATGGAACACTATGAAAGAACAGAAACAGGCTCCATCAATTGCCTCTTTCTTGTTTGTCCTTATGAGCACGTCAGATCCAGAGTTGCTCCTCCAGAATAACCACCTCCATCAGCTTGCTACTCTGATGAGCAGGGAAAAGTGAGAGTAAAATACTCTTCCATAACTTCCGCCATCAGGCACTGCAGATGTGACCCTGTACTGGAGGTGGGAATTTGAAACAAAAGGGCCGGAATAAGAAGCAGTCAATTGATGCAAACATACTGTGAAAAAGACAAACAAGGAAGTGCTGAGCATTGTGGAACAGCAGAGGACTATGGGGAAGAATCTAAAAAAAAAATGGAGCTCTATCTTCATTTTTGCATATGAGCATGACCTTTTGAATAAGCCTAGCTACTGGGCTTGCAATGATGGTGAGGCTGAGTGCAATCTGTTTTATTTATTTATTTATTTATTTATTTATTTAAAATGTATATCCCGCCCCTCCTGCCCTCAGGGCAGCCCGGGGCGGTGAACAACATTCAATAAAAACAATATAAACATTTTAAAACAATTTAAAATTACAATATGTGGGGGAAAACCCCACCCCTACCCCTCGCCAAAAGCCTGACGGAACAGCCAGGTCTTACATACACGCCGAAACAGCATGAGAGTGGAAGCCAACTGAGCCTCCTCTGGGAGCGAATTCCACAGCACAGGGGCAGCCACCAAAAAAGATCCAACATCGGTGGCCACCCACCTTGCCCGGGGAACCTCCAAAAAGGCTCCCCCGGATGATCTCAAGGGTCGCACGGGCAAATGGGAAGACAGGCAGTCCCGCAGATAAGCAGGGCACAGGCTGTGAAAGTCTTTAAAGGTTAAAACCAGCACCTTGAACCGGGCCCAGTACTTTATAGGCAGCCAGTGCAGAGCCTGGAGCACTGGTGACATGCGCTCCCTGCGACCAGCCCCCATAAGGAGACGGGCCGCAGCATTCTGCACCAGCTGCAGCCTCTGGACCAGCTTCTCGGGCAGCCCCACGTAGAGCGCATTGCAGTAACTCCAGCCTCGAGGTGATGAAAGCATGGATGACAGTGGCGAGGTCGGAGTCTGAGAGATACGGCCAAAGCCACCGGACAAGATGTAACTGCCGAAACACACTCCCCACCACGGCCGCAACCTGAGATTCCAGGCTGAGCCGCGAATCGAGGAGCACACCCAGACTCCGCACTTGAGAGACCATGGGAGGGCTTCCTGTTCCCCTTGAATAGCTGGTTGGAGGGGACGGGAAGGCCCCTCTGCTTGAACTGCACCCCAGCATGCATTGCAAGGCCACAGGTAGAGGGAAACTGTAATGGGAGTGGGGATGGACGCAGCAGAAGTGCTTTGCCCTATGGCTGACCCTGCAGCTCTCTTTAAAAAAAAGTGGTCTGCAGTGTTTATCTATTTAGTTAATTAAAATTTAATAACCCACCCTTCCCCAATGGCTCAGGGCAGCTTACAGTATATACATTAAAAATACATAATAATTCATTTAAAAACCCACCCCCACCTCTAAAAAACCCTCACCCAACTCTTAATCCTGCCTGTCAAACAGTTTGTCAAAAAGAAAAGTCTTTCTTTGCCTCTGGAATATGCTCTGGCTTAGACTCTGATGGATCTCAAGTGGAAGGGAGCTCCGCAACACTGGGGCAGCAACTGAGAACTCCCCTGCACAAGGCCTCATCATATGAACATGATTGTCAGGTGTTCCCTGCAAAGGGGCACTCCCAGCTGTCTGCAAGGTTCATGGTGGAGTATGACAGGAGAGGTGGCCTTTCAGATATATGGCCCAGCCCATTTAAGGCTTTCACAGTCAAAATCAGCACTTTGAACTGTGCGTGGAAAACTACTGGTAGCCAGTGCAGACTTTGAAGCACAGGTGTGACATGCTCACAATGACACCCCCCTAGAAGGAGCTGGGCTGCTGCATTCTGCACCTGCTGCAGCTTCCAAACAGTCATAAAGGGTAGTCCCATGTAGAGCGCATTNGCTGCATTCTGCACCTGCTGCAGCTTCCAAACAGTCATAAAGGGTAGTCCCATGTAGAGCGCATTGCAATAGTCTAGTCTCAAGGTTATGAAGGCATGGGCAGTGGCCACACCGTCAGCATTAGGGTCTGTTGCTGCAAATACACATGCTTTTCATGAGTTCCAACCTAGATGATGGACCACTGTTTTACTATTATTATTTAAAATCAGAGAGTGGCATGTAAATTGAGGATGATGGAGGATTGGTACCATCTGCTTGGCAGCAGCCATCAAGTGCTGACTGTTCTTCGGATGTTCCTGAACCATGTGGCCATGGTCACAAAGTTCTGCTTTCCTGAAAGAGTTGCCATCTCAATGCTGCTGCTTTTAGCCCTCCCTTATATCATCATCTCTCTCTCTCTTTGCATTGTATTTTTATAGAGATAATGTCATGCGTAAGGAGAATGGGAGGGATGGGTGTGTGGGGTACCAACTGGGCAGACTCCCTCAGATGCAAGATGGATGACTGGGAGGGGGACACATTGAGTAGCTTCTTAGTTTAGCCATGGCCCCTCTGGGGGAGGGAGTCCTAGGTTTGTTTATATTTATTTATTTATCCCTCCAAGTGAGAGTTGGAGGAACGGGAGTGGGAAGGTTGGGTTGTTTGGGGATTGTGAAGTGGAGAATGTATTTTATATGTATTTTTGAACTGTTGAGTTTAAAAATCTTGTAAGCCACCCTGAGCCCTTTTTGTGATAGGGCAGGGTATAAATAGAATTGTATTATTATTAAAATGAGAGATCTTTTTTACTTTAATCACCATTCTCATTCATAAATATTCAGCCTCCTAGTAACAATTTTGTTTGCTTGTTTAATGGTGACTGTATTAATCAAGCATTGGGTAAAACAATCACAAGAAAATAAGTTGTACGGCTCCTGTAAGACACCGGTTTGTGGGCAGCCTCAGGATCAAGAGCTTCAGTTTGGCAGTAAGGCATGATCAGATGAAAAAACAAGTGGGGTAAACCAGGGTGCAAAGTCATGGTGCAGGCCAGAGAGACTGGTTAGGACTCAGTCTGAGCAGAAAATCAACCTAGGACAGCAAACTCGAATGCAAGGTCCAAAGAGCAACCAATTGGTCTAGTGTCGAGAATTCAGTCCAACAGGGGCAAGACAAGGGGCCAGGGTGGGCTGGAGGACAAGGGCTAAAGCAGGAGTTCTGGAAGGGAGGTGGACTGGAAGGTAACCAGACAGGCTTGGGACAAGGCTGAAAGGCAGGTGAGACAGGAGCAAGCAAGGCAGACACAGACACAAAAATGGCGGCTTTTATACGAGCGGCCAGGGAAGCACATTCTGCAATGTGCCGCTAGGAGAAGCCATGTGGGTCGCATTTACACCCTCCAGTAGTGGCCGCTGGCCATAGGAATCGGCAGTGCGCACAGCCTCCCACAGCCTCTTTAAAGACCCATTCTGGAAACCTCAATATCAGGGTTTCCTGGATGCATCTTCAAAGAGGCCATGCACGCCGCTTATTCCTATGGCGGGCAGCCACTTCCAGTGCATGTAAATACACCTCGCGTGGCTTCTCCTACTGGCACGTTGAAGAATATGCTTCCCTGGCCGCTCGTATAAAAGCGGTCAAAGAGAGGTCAGGGGATAGCAGTGATACTGTGGAGTAGGGGTGTGCATGTCATTTTTGTTATTACAATAATGACAATGAAAAATGTCATTTTCATTATCGTTATTGCAACAACAAAAACAACAAAAATAGACAGGAAAACATTTTGTTTTTGAAAAAAAAGGGGGAAACTGAAAAACGTATTTCCGACTATAACTTTTTGTTTCTTATTCAATTCTGATGAAACTTGGGGAGGGTGTATCCCCCAATGGAGGGCGCTATGTGTACCACATTTTGAAACAATTAGATAAAGGGAACCGATTTTAGAAGCAATGGAATGTTGTCATTTTAAGAAAAGCTCCATACACATTCATGGCTACAACATCTTTATCTTGCATCCAATTTGCATGAAACCAGTGAATGTTATGTCCCTCACAAGCTTAACACTCCTGCCAATTTTCAGAAAGATTGGATAAAGGGTCCTGATGGTATAAGACATTAACCTGAAAATACATTTCCAGCTGTAACATTTGTATATTTCATCCTGTTTACAAGATATTTGGCAGGAATGTATCACATACCTTCCTTGCCATCTCTGCCAAACTACAGGACAGTTTGATAAAGGGACCCAATTTTACAGACAATTGATGTTGTCCCTGTGAAGACCATTATTCAGATAAATAGCAACACATGCAGTGCCAGTCAGAGGCAGGCACCTGGCATGGCAGGGGGAGGGAGGCTGTAGGAGGGAGGATGTGGAGCAACCCAAAAGACTGACAGACACTTTCACTGACCAAACACATTACTGCATGCTTCAAGCTTTACAGGACCAATTGGTAGTGACTTCGAGGCGGGCATAGGGGGAGGTCCTGAGGTGGGCATAAGGGACATAACTGGGACTTTGGGGATAGCATCCCAGCAATCAGGAGACATAGTTTACACATCCAGGCTTGCCAATTATCATCACAATCACATCCTGCAGCACTGTGACAGAGGACATCAGAGAATCTCTATTTATTTATTTATTTATTTATTTATTTAATCAATTTATATCCCGCCTCTCCTGAAAACAGCTCGGGGTGGCTAACAATTTTAAAACATAAAAAATACAACAATATAAAATTTAAAACAATCATAATAATATTAACAAATAAACAGGGCTAGCCCATAATAAAACAATAAATAAGGGTAGGAGGAGATTCCAGCTCTACTGGAATCCCTTAAAGGACATGCACATTCTGAAAGTGGTGTATTGTGAGCCCTGTGTGTCCCACCTAGTATGCACCTCTGTAGTTGGCCAGAACTGACAGCAACTGCACCAGCTCCCAGTGCCATGGGCAGGATGGGGTTAATGCCTGCTGCAGCTTTATTCTTGTTTCCATGATTTCCACTGGTGTGCATCATGGCAGAGGGCAGGCAGTTGGGTGGGATGTGGGCTGTTGCCAGATGGGGGGAGGGGGAACAGGTGTACATATGAGTTGTTTGTGGGGCTGGTGGGTGGCTGTGGGAGTACGTGGAGGCTGCCCGTGTGACCACAGTGGCCACCCTGGCAGCCTTCCCCATGTATGTCACCTGAGTGGCTGCTCTGCACCTGTGCCACTCAGCAGCCACAGACACACACACACACCAAAGACCCCATTTCTTGTTTTAAAACACCCCATCTTGTTACAATGGTCCCATTTTAAGTTCCACATTTTAAAAAGGCCATAATATTGCTCAAAAAGTGAAACCTTTGTTAGAGTAACAAAAATGTGCAACCATTTTATACTTACATGTGAATTTTTAGATTTTTTTTAAAACTTCATTTCAATATAAACATAACTACGCTCTTCCAGGAAGTAGCATCTGACCACTCTCACAATAAACATTTGTAAGCTAATAAGAATATCATGGTGAAGGGCCACAGAAGCTAGTGAAGTCCTTGTACATACACCAAGTATTATCTATGGGAAAGAAATCCCATAGATAATAATGCCAGTCTGAAAGGAAAGAGAAAGAAAACCACATGTCTGGGACCCACACTGCAAATAGTTGGAAGGAAAAAGAACCCCTCAAAACAATTTTGATTAGCTCACCAGATTTCACACACAAAATAAGTCATGAGGGAAACAGAATAAATGTCATAATGTCCAATGCAGCTATGACAGAAATCTGGAGCATTAAATTTTAGATTAAAAGTATAAATTATTCAGAAAAATCTGTAACACTTCCTCGTAAGGGTCAGTGATAAATACTTTATAGAACATAAAAGCCACAGACATGCTTATAAATTAATAAATATGTTATGGATGGTGTTACAAACTCTTAATAAACTATAACTGACAGTATTAACTATTCATAGCAACAGTCATAAAGAAGGACATCTGCATATCAATGCAAAGGACATACACACTATAAAGAAAGATACAGATATGAATATGAGATGATTTCCATCTGATAAACCATGATAAGCCTAACAATAAGACCCAAGATGTTTGAAGTTGTATTTTTTTGGGTGGTTCAGATGGATATTTTTATTTTAAAATATCAAATACACACAAATACACGCTTATTCATTGCTTCGACATGGTGTGGTTACAAATTGAGCATTTGCCTTGAGAACCGCGGTGTTATGAGCAAATGATGACATTTCCTTTTCTCGTTAGTTGCTTTTGCCAATGGCCCTAATCCTATGGTCTGTGGATCCTGCGCGGCACCATGCACACAAGCAGCCACACAAGATCTGCGTGCATCCACATTGGCGACTCACTGTGCCTTGCGCAAACCGCGCACACGTGTATGGACGCAGCTTGCACGCAAGGATCTGCAGACCATGGGATTGCGGCCAATGGCATTTGGTTATTCCATAGAAGAACTGAAAGTTCTGTCCAATTATGATTTTGTGTGTTCTATACCAAGAATAACATTTCAGAAGTCCTTACCACTGGCAGATTGACACACATCTGTACCACTGTTACAGCAGTAATTTCAGGAGTTGTTTTGTATCCCTCTGCACAAAACAGTGAAAATAAATGTCTGAAATGCGCAACTCAGGAATGAGATGATATCGGTGTCACATAAATCTTGCCAACCAAAATTAGACCTCAAGGTGCTTTCCTTCCATAAGGAAATATCTACCTTTAGGGAGCAAGGAGAAAAGCTACTGACATTTTTGTCATTTTCTGTGATTTTTTGCTATTTTCTGCCATTTCTGTAATTTCTGGTATTACCAATAATACTGTAAATTACCAAATAATTACAGATAATACTGGAAATTACCAGAAAATTACTCAAATGGTGGGAAATAGCTGAAAATTGCAGAAAATGTCAAAAATGTTGTTAGATTTCCTCCTCTCGCGAATTAAGGTGGAAACTGTTTCCATCAGAAACAGCACTCAAAAAGATTTTTTGTTTCAGCTCTAACCAAAATAACTGCATTCCTCAGTATCTATAGTATGCCCTTGAACTTCACATTACTAAAATTGAAGTACCTTTCAACCATTATGGAGCCACGCTAGTGGCTCTATTAGTTAAGGCGGAGCTAACGTTTTGTATTGAGAGTTCCATTGACTTCAATGGAGTTCCCTGGGGCAAATTCCTCTGGCTTGCAACCCTGAAGTTGGTGGGGTTTTCTCTGTGATCATACACTTATAGTCACAGATGGCTGCATAAGACAGATATTGAGTATGCTAAGTATGTGCTTTGGTCCAATATTTCATGTTAGATGAGGTGTCAAGATGTCCCTGGCATTTAAAAAGCACTTGCGCTTGCTGATGGAGCAGGAGGAAAGAGGAGCTGGATGAGGTGGCGGGGCTAGGGGGTCTGTGAGGGGAAGGGGCCGAGGGAGCAAGAGGAGGGAGCAGAAGGGGGCTGGGGGAACAGGAGGGGGCTCTGG
>QEPC01001413.1:320361-331189 GCA_003113815.1 Sphenodon punctatus
TTTAGTGTTGCCCCCAACCTGCAAAGGAAGAGGATTGGAGCTGAAAGACCAAGGCAAAGTGTGGGTGCATGGAGCCTAAGTTGTAAGTGAGCACAGTATGCGAAGCCATACAACATGTTTACTGCTTACATGGTGTGGAAGTTAAGGCGGGAGCCTTAACACATAATTTCTAGGTTTGTTAAAGTTTGCTTGGTACGAATCTGCCTTAACTAAGTTTGTAAAACAGTAGGTTTTTTGTTTCTCTAAGAAATAATATGAGTAGCTCCAAATATTGATAATTTTAGGGAAGCAAAGTGGTTTGAATGATACCTTTTAATGGACCTGCTGCTGTTGGTGGAAATAAGCAAATAGTTGGGCCACACAGGGCCCTTCCTCAGGCAAGTAGTGTAGCCAGTCAAAAATATATAAACTGAACAAATATGGGGCTGTATATAAAGAGGCAGGAAAGGGTGGGGTTAGAGAAGACAAGGTGAGGGGTGTGTGTGCGTTATTTGATAGGAACCACGAATGCAATGTTATAAAGTTTGAAAAAATGGATGAGATACTACACATCAGAACCAGCAAACATTTCTGACAATCTATATGTCAGGAAATGTTAATTGTTATGAACACAAATCTATCTGCCTTCTCCAAACAAGAATCTGGACCATGAGTGCTTCAAATCAAAATTTTTTAAAAAAATTATGGTCCCTATTAGTATATTGCATTGCAATTGTATTTATTTATTGCAAATAACAGCTTGGCTGATATATGATTACAGAGCAATAATGCAGGCTCTCACTTTGTCCTTAATGAGATCTCTATCATTATGGCAGCAGAGGGGGAAATGGCTGGAGAAAATAGAGCTCTCTGTTAAAGTGCTAAACAACTTACTAGCACTTCGGTTGGGTAAAAAATGTTCATTACTGTGTTATATAAGTCTACAACATAACAACAATGTACCACATAAGCTGCATTTTCCACTGATCTATAATATTTCTTTTCATTCTCAGTGCCCTGGATGTCGCACTGTTAACACTGAGTCTCCCATAGATGTGGGCTTTTAAAGATGATTTACTTCTCTTGGAAATAATGAGGCCCAGAAAAATGGCTCAAGAAATATGTAGCTATAATTCACTTGGATACAACATTTTATACTATCATGAAAACATACTGTATCGGTTAGTAATGCTTCTTAAAAAGAGCTATTTGATTTATAAAAAACTCCATTAAAGCCATGGATGTCTCCTTCATTTATTAAGACTGACACTTTAAGGGTTATCCAGTAAGACAGAAATCACTGCGTCTGCAATTTATAACGACAAATCATCAGAATTTGTCAATGTTGCATTACTTTGTTATAATGCAAAATCATAACAATATTGTGATTAATACAGTCAAGTTTTATTACCCAAGTCAAAATGGAAATTTTTACCTAAGATGGGCCTTTAAGCTCTGGATAGTCCCAGGAACCTCTACATGTGTAACAACCTCCTGTAATTGCGATATAGCTGGCACAACAAAAACTAATGAGTCCAGACCAGACCCAGCCATGTGTGCTTGTAAAAACAGCGACCAGGACTCCTGTTTGGGGCCAAATAATAATGCACGGGAAAGTCTGAGTTTGCACTTTTAAAATTAAAAACTAAGGGCGAAATCCAGATCCCACTGAAGTCAATCGCTGAACACCCATTGACTTTAATGAGAGCTGGATTGGTCCTAAATTTATAACCCTTGTTCTGGGGAGGGAAAGCCGTGAAAATGTAAACCAATATAAGCAGAAATAAGTAATTTTGTTCTGAATAAAGAGTTCATCTTCTGAAGCCAATAGTTTGAGAAGACCTAAAGATTTTTCCCAACCCAACCTAAGGCTGATTTTTAGGCATGGCAAGTGAGAAGACCACCTGTTTTAAGGACCCCATGCTCACAAGTGTGCATCATCGGCAGAGAAACTGAGGAGAACAAACCCCAGCCCAGTGACAGAGAAAGAGAATGATGGAGTCCTGAAGAGGAGTTGGGGAGAGCCTTGATGATGGTGAGAAAGGCTCTGGTTTGACCCTCACCTGTTATCCCAGATGTGGCTCAGTTTTGGCCCTGGTCAAGGCTAGGCCCCTCTGGAGCCTGAAATGCTAAAATGTTTCTTGGCATAAAGTGGAGCTGAAAGCTGACAGCTTAACAGAACACTAATTATAGATGTTGGGACATTGGGATTGCTGACACATAGGACTTGAAAAACTGCCTGAGGTTGTGAGGCAAAAAGACTAAAAGTAAGAAACTAACTGAAACTAGACGAAATAGACAGATGGCTAACCGTAAATGTAAAAATATACTCAGATAAAGGGGCAGAAGGCAGTCACAAGGACAGCACTGTCAGACTGTTGACAGTGGCTAAAACGGACAACAGATTTGCTGACCACCTGATGTTTTATAGTATTTTATAATGTTGTGTGTGTTTTTAATGATTGAATTGTTCTTATTGATTTGATGTGAGCTGCTCCAAGTTGCCCATGTGGGCAAGAGGAAGTGGTTGAGAAATAAATAAATAAATAAATAAATGTTAAAGGAGAAATCACGGGGAAAGAAGGTTTTTGAATTGTAATCAATAGTACTAATAGTTATACGTCATATAAGTGGGATGGGCTGTGGGGCTATACTAACAATAAGGATATAATATAAATAGCAGGCAGAATAAGGACGCTTTGGTTCTCACATACTCCAGCTCAAGACTTCCCTTCAGAGAGAAGCGAGAAGGAAGACCAAGACCCCAACAGTCCAAAGAGTTTGGCCAGCCTATTTGGTGACTGCTGTCTTTTTTTATCGCGTGGGTAGACATAAGCGCATTGCTATTTTGGGAAGAATGTAAGCCTACGTAGGGGCAGGGTTAATACAGAGCTGTTCTAGAGAGAAGTGGTCTTTTTAATAAAGAGCTGTTCTAGAGAGCAGTGGTGGTGTGTGTGCACCTATATGTGAGGGAAAGGAGTCTAGGAGGTTTTATGAGAAAATGACCAACTCCAATAAGGATGTGCTGGGTTACAAATTGGTGAAGTTAACGTGGGCAATAAGGGCATTGGCCCACAGTAACGGGTGAGAGGCCCCAAAATTTTGCATTTCTGAGAAGAAAATATAAACCAGACTCCTTCATATAGGTGCATAGTATTGTAACGCCACGAATAACAAGTCCCTGGCTGGCAAAAGATCGCAACCTTGCAGTCAGGATGACCACACCCAATTTAAGTAGAAGTCCCACTGCAGGTTGTGTAGATACTAGGGAGGTGATTCAGAAAGTAGGTGCATTAGAAGAGTGGGTAAGAGATAAAGGATCTAACCCCTGGGGGGCAGTAATTTTTAGTGGACCAAATCCACTAGATGCAGCTAATCTTGCTTTTGAAAAACTCTGTAATACTTAAAAAACCCAAATAGGAAAGGAAAAGCAGGAGGCAGCTGCAGATTGGGCACTGTTGTGCATAGCATATAGGGTTACTAGGGAACTAGGAGAAGCAAGAGCTCACATTGAGGAACGGAAGGCAGAAAATAATATGTTTCAGGAGAAGGCGTAGAATGTGGAGCAACAGTGTGGAGTTGCCACTGAGCAGCTCCAGACTGCTGTTAGCCTGACCAATGTTACCAATGAATGTCAAATGTCGAAATTAAGAAAGCCCAGCTGATGCAGGAGCACAGTAAATGCCAACAAAAATTGCAAGAAGTCCAGGCAGGTATAAGGATTGTGTTAGCCAAGCATAAGGCAGGTACAGGATGAGGTAGCCAGCACACTGCCTGCCAACAACAAATACGGCAATTGCAGACTCAGGCCACTTCTAGATGAGCGGGTTGTGCTCACGTGACTTTTGAAAATCCCACGAGCTGGGATTAGACGAGACGTTTCGCAAGTTAAAGCTGGTTGCGCATTCTTTTAAAACCACGAACGAAATACCTCAATGTCGAGGTATTTAGTTCACGGTTTTAAAAGAACGTGCGACCAGCTTTAACGCGTGAAACATCTAGTCTAATTCCGGCCTGCGGGATTTTCAAAAGTCACGTGAGTGCAACCCACTCGTCTAAAAGCAGCCTCAGTTAAAAGCTCAGTAGGGTGTGGTGGATGCAGTTCGCCCAAAGGCAAATCAGGAAGGTTAAAGAACTCTCAGTACTGATCGTAGGGATGTACAATTCGCTTTTGTTATTATGATAATGAAAACAAAAATTTTGATTATCTCTTGTTATTGTAATAACAAAAATGACAAATAATAATAAAAAAGCAAATGCAAAAACAATTTTTGTTTTTGTAATAATGGGAAAACATTGGAAAACATATTTCTGGCTATAACATTTTTGTTTCATATTCAATTCTGATGACACTTGGGGAGAGTGTACCCCCAATGGAGGGCACAGTGTCTACCAAATTTCAAAAAGATTGGATAAAGGAAACCGATGTACGAAGCAATTGAATGTTGCGATTTTAAGAAAAGCTCCATACACATTCATGGCTACAACTTCTTTATCTTCTAATTTGTATGAACCTGGGAATATTATGTCTCTCCACAAGTTTACCAATCCTACCAAATTTCACAAAGATTGGATAAGGGGTCCTGAAGTTATAAGCCATTAACTTAAAACTTCATTTCTGGCTGTAACATTTTTATATTCCATCCTGTTTACAAAACATTTAGAAGGAATGTATCCCATGCCTATCCTGTCATCTCTGACAAACTACAGGAAAATTTGATAAAGGGCCCCAATTTTGTAAGCAATTGAAGTTGTCCCCTTGAAGATCATTATTCAGATAAATAGCAGCACATTCAGTGCCAGTCAAAGGCAGGCACCTGACAAGGCAGGGGGAGGGAGGCTGAAGGAGGGAGGATGGGGAGTAACCCAGCAGACTGACAGACACATTTACTGGCCAATTACTGCATGCTTCCAGCTTTATAAGACCAATCGGTGGTGGCTTCGAGGCAGGCATAGAAGGGACATAACTGGGACTTTGGAGATAGCATCCCAGCAGTCCTGACATGGAGACATGGTTTACAGATCCAGGCTGGCCAATTATCATCACAATCGCATCTTGCAGCACTGTGACAGAGGATATAAGAGAATCTCTATTGGCTGTTTCCTTAACATATGCTTCCAACTTCCCAGTAACAAGTGGGGGAGAGATGTTGGGATGGTCAGAAGAGAATGAGGATATTTGGTTGACATTTCTGCTGGCCAACTGGCATCACAAACAGATCTTACCACAGTGACACATGAGAGAATCCCTGGCATAGGCTAATTCTCTGCATATGCTGTGAAGGCATATAAAATTGGAACTCTTTATCCAAATATCTTTCTGATATTTGGCAGAGATGATCCTGAGGGTATGAGATATAGCCCTGCCAAATGTCATGTACACTGGTTGGACTACAATGCTGTTACAAGAAGACATACATTTATAAGTTATTGCTTATACCACCAGCACCCTTTATCCAATGCTTCTGAATGTTGGCATAGATAGTAAACATGGGGAGGGGTATAACCGTGCCAAGTTTCATCCATATTAGATGGGAGACAAAGTCGTTACAGCCAGGAATGTATATGCAGACCTTTGCAAAATAATGTAATTCAAATGCTTATAAAATCGGATTCCTTTATCCAATCTTTCTGATATTTGGTACACTTAATGCCTTCCATTGGAGGTATACCCCTCCAAATGTCATCCAAATATAATGGAAAAAAATATCACAGGTGACAATGTGTTTTCCGTTGAAACCAACGGAAATTGAAAATGAAAGCAAAAACAAAATTTTGATATTTATGAAAATGAAAAAGAATTTTTTAAATAACGAAAACATAACAAAAAATGACATGGGCGCTGGTGCACACCTCTAATAGATTGGAATGACAACTGGCATGGTGACATTTGGAAAAACACTGACCTACCTGACCAGCGTGGGAACAGGTTATTGATCCCCCAACTAATACACCACCCCAATACCCCAACGATGTATTCCCAGACACCCCATATGCCCCTCTCTGAGTGGAGATGTCCAGCGCTGGTCAACACCCCCCCTCCACTACCACGCACAACCACACACTATACTCGGAAAAGTCCGCTAATTGTTCATTAATATTTATTTAATGTTAATCATTATTTATATCAACACCTACAGGACACCTATTCTGTTTTGTGGTTGATGTTTTACTTAGGTTGCTTTTGTTTGCATTTCTTTAACTGTGTTTGCAGTTAGGTAATAAGGGTGTGTCCATTTGGTCATTTCAGTCTTTATTATTATCATTATTAACAAGCATTTATATAGTGCCAGCAATGTACCTGGCCCACAATAAAGGAATTTCTATCTGTTTTGGGGATGGTTTTAGCTACTGTGTCCAGGGGAGGCCTTATACTGGGTTTCCAACACTCCAAATACAGGATGAACACACCCTTTCACAAGGTGTGTCTCCTCATTCAGCACAACTTGCTGAAGCTTCTGCGGCAGCGGCGGTACTATCCCATGAGCCTGTGGACACCCCAATAGGCCTACTGACTCCAAGTGTGTGGTACAAGCCCATAACATATGGCTTCCAGTCTGGCAAGCTTGTCATTTTTGCACAAATGAAGGAGCGCCTATTGCTCATGCAGCAGTCTGGGAGCATCTGCACTCATTATTACTGGCCCAGTCAGCCCCTACTTGGGTGACTCATGGGCCCTCATGGGTGTCCTCAGTGACTGCACCATGGCTGTGGAACTCCCTTCCAGTGGCGGCCCAGATGGCCGGATCTCCCCTCCTTTTGAAGAAGTTGTAAGACCTGGCTGTTCTGCCAGGCATTTGGTGGGGGAGATGGGTGGTTTAGGGTTGGGGAGGGGGGTATTTTTATCCTCTTTTATAAGTTGTTTTAGTTTTATTGTGTTTTTATTCTTGTTATGATTGTACGCCCTTGGGTGACTCATTGTAAGCCCATCAAGAAGATACCTCTCCTGAATCCTATTGGAACAATAGGGTTGGTACTTTAGCCAAGAAGGCTGTCAGACAAACCCCCACTGCAGCCATCACTCGTGACCAAGTCAAAGCAACTTCACAAACCCTTTCTCCTGATCCCATGCAATTTTGGCATCTCTTCAAGATGGAGATAGCCAAGTGCAGGCCCTATTAAGTCAAGAGCACAGCAACTGTAGTAAATGGGGGGGGGGAAATTTTAGAAGGACGATGTCGCTTGGGTCCAGAAAAACAGTGGCCATCAAGTATGGGTAGTCCCCAAGCCCCCGCAAACTAAACTTGTAAAATATGTTCATGAAGCTGTTCAACAGGGACAAGATGTAGTATTTTAATAAGTTAGTTTCCTTTGCTTCCTTTGTTTCGTGGCCAGGAATTAAAGGGATGTTAAGCAATAAGTAGCCTGTGTATCAGTTAAGCCCTCCTTCAGCACCCGGAAGGCCTAGAAGAGGCCTAGATAGGCCTGAAGCCTCCGTAACACCAACACCACCGTGCCAGCGCCAACGGACCCGGGGCTGGAGCCCCGGCACCACCAGGTAGGTCGATCCCTGGGTTGGGGGTTTAAAAAAAATTTTTTTTACCAGGCTGGGTGGGGTCGGGGGGGAGGTGAGCCCCAGCGCCCCTTCCACCCACACAGCCTGGAGGAGGGAGAGAAAACCGGGTCCCCCTCACCCCCGAATGGGTTCGGCCCCCCAAAAAAGTTTTGGCCCGAACAGCCCGAACCCGAATGGTTTTGGGGGGGCAAACCCCAAACAGGCCAAACCCCGAACCCCCGGGTGTTCGCACATCCCTAGTGTCTGACATCAAGCATAGTGGGATGGCTGACAGTGGTCCAACTGCCCGGTTTCCCCGCAGGGGAGCTGACTGTCTTCCCTGCTCTCTGCACTGGCCGTGAAGTGTGGCAGCTGAAATTGCCCTCCCCAGGGCGTGGAGGGATCAGTCCCAACCAGGATCATGTAGATGCACCCAGTATCTTGCCTACTTGGTGGCCAAGAGCCAATAAGGATAAAACAAGGGGAGACAAGAAATCTGGTGTTGGTCTTGGCCTATAAAGTCCTAAAAGGCCTAGGCCCTACCTCTCTGCGAGACCGCCTCACCCCCATATCTGGATCGGCCCCTGCAGTCATCCGGGGATGCCCTGCTTGAGGTCCCCCGAGTCTTCTGGGGGGCCGCACTGGGGTGTGTGTGTCCTCGGTGACCGCACCATGGCTGTGGAACTCCCTTCCAGTGGCGGCCCAGTTGGCCCTGGATCTCCCCTCCTTTTGAAGAAGTTGTAAGACCTGGCTGTTCTACCAGGCGTTTGGTGGGGGAGATGGGTGGTTTAGGGTTGGGGAGTAGGGTATTTTTATCCTCCTTTATAAGTTGTTTTAGTCTTATTGTGTTTTTATTCTTGTTATGATTGTAAGCCACCCTGAGCTGCCTGTGGCGGGAGGGGCAGGGTAGCAAATTTTTAAAAAATAAAAAATAAATAAAATAAAATAAATAAATAAATAATTTTTAAAAAAAAATCAGTAATAGAATTACTTTGAATGGGAGGAAAGGATTGCTAAACATTATTTTACGGATGCTTTCAAATACACAAAAACACCTCAGGCTGTCTTGGAACTGCTGTTAGCAGGGCCAATCCCAAGCCCCGTGGACCGATGCGTGGAGCAAATGCAGTGTGTGCACACCCCCAGCCCAGAGTCTAAAGTGTGTGCCCAAACCGTGCAGCAGCATGCCTTGGGATAAGCGCCACTGGTTGGGATGTAGCCTCACCTTCTCTATGAACATAAAGGCACCTTTGTACTTTTGCTCTAGTTACTTTCTTTATTTTATGGAAACCAGCAATATAAATATGAGACAGAAAGGGGGACAATGTGTGGAAAGTATGCTCCTTTAAATATACAAGATCCTCCATTCTGAATCACTTAACAAAATTTTAACCCTATTTTCCCAATGTTCAGCTTGAAAAAATTCTTACACATAAAACAGGAATCCTCAAAACCAGAATGATAAACTTCTCCTCCTGGTCATATGATTAAATAAAATACTCAAGGTCTTTGATCTCTAGTCCCAGTAGGTAAATTACAGAGATAACATTCATCATCTCTAACATTAGCTTCAGCAGTCCTGACAAATTTCCCTCAGTGTGATGATTGTACCTGTTTACCCACAAAGTTTGTGACTTCACCTCTGATTGCTGTGCTACCTATGAATCACCCGTGTTACCTGTCCCAGCCTCCTTGTTAGGTCGGCATGACATCATTACACAATGCTGCTGCTTTTGCTCTTTTAAGGGTCTCCTAGCTAGCAAATTATTGCCAGAATTACTTTTTGACTTGACTGACTTGCTACAAATAAGTAGGAATTCTGCCTTTCCAGCTAGAAAGAATAAAATTGGCCACCATCTGATTAATGAAACTAGGGGTGGAAAACTAGGGGTAGCCTTCTGAAACATAAAACTCTGAAGTATAAAGTCATAATCTAATAGGAATGGGACAAAAGAGGATTCATAATATCTATCAATAAGAGCAATTCAAAATATCATCTGGTTCATTTCAAGTTGAATTGGGAGTGATTTGCAGGGATTGGATCATTCCATTATGACTTGTTGCATATTTCTCTGAAGCGACCGAGAGTAGTCACTTTCTGAGATTTGATGCTGGGCTCAACAGACCATCGATCTGACCCAATATAGTACTTCTTATGTTCTAACATAAGAAAGAAAGAAAGGAAGGAAGGCAGGAAGGAAGGAATGATTTGGCTGTAACCACTGTACCCTACTGAAAAAAATAATTAAAGAGTTTTGTTTGTCAATGTGTAAGGTTCTCGGATGCAAGTATAATATTCTTTTTTTGTTCTGTCTTCCTTTACATTTGCCTTCAATGATTTAGTTTAGAAGAAAAAGCAGCGGGGGGTGGGGGGGATCATGATTACAGAGTTTGATAAAACAGAATGAGTTCTATGTCAGACTCACCAAACCTATAAGAAAATCTACATATCAGAAAATTGAGGGTAAGTCAACAATGTACAAAGAGCTCTCTCATTTCACTGAGAAAGCAATAAACATTTGGAATGAGTTGCCAAATTAGGCCATAGAAATAAATGGCCTAATGAGTTAAAGAGCAAATAAGACAATTTACTGTAGATAAGGGGTCTAAGGAATACAGTAAAAAAGCAGGGAAATGAAGGCAAGATAAACCAAAATAACCTATGTGGAGTCAAGTGACATTTTCCTATTCTAAATCCAAGGTGCAAGAAAGAAACCTATTTCTAATTAGCAATTTTGAAACTATAGTTTTACATATTGTCAAATTATAGCTATGCAGAGTAAGACCTTCACTTAAATATAGCATGAAACAGCTTCCAAAAAGAGTTATATTGTATTACTTTAAATGTAACCTATTAGTACTTGTAACTTTCTGGAATACAGTCCATCCAATTGCATTTTTGCATTTTAGTTCCATCTCATAAAGGCATGGATACATATTATTATCAGGGCCCAAGCATAGTTTCTCTGGGCCTTGTACAAACTTGTAACATCCCCTTCCTCCCCTCCCCCCAGGCCCACTACAATCCCATCCGTACAAGATCTGGACACCCCATAAATACATAGAGGGAAATAAGTTTGCATAAACATCATCAAGCATGATCCACAATATAGCCTCAATTTTTTCTTCCTCATGCTAATTTTTATTTTATTTATTTCGTGGCATTTTTATGCCACTCCATCATGCCCACGGCATTTCGGGGTGGCTAACAATACGATAAAACAATAAAATACACTAAAACCAACATCACTTTTAAAATAATTTTAAAAAACCCAACCCTACCCTCTAATTCCCCAAATTCCCCACCCCACCAATCTCCCCCATTTACCCCTCCCTCCCCCCCTCCCCTCCAAA
>QEPC01001413.1:332920-361829 GCA_003113815.1 Sphenodon punctatus
TCTGCCTCATCCAATCCGCCACGGCCTCCAAACACTGGGAAAGTATCGAGATGGCAGGACCTGGGTCCGTTGAAAAAGAGAGGTACAGCTGTGTGTCATCAGCATATTGGTGACAACACACCCTGAACCGTCTCACGATCTCCCCCAGGAGTTACATATACACATTAAATAACAGTGGAGACAGAATGGAACCCTGCAGAACGCCACAGGTCAAGGCCCGGGGGCATGACGTTTCAGCTCCCAGCACCACCCGCTGGCTTCTGTCTGAGAGGAATGAGCTGAACCATCCAACAACAGTCCCGTCCAGACCCCCCAGATCTCGCAGCCATCTCAACAGCAGCCCACGGTATCAAAAGTGGCCGAGAGATCTAGCAGGACCAGAAGTGTCGACTATCCTGCGTCCATCTCCCGGCGGAGGTCGTCAGCCAAAGCCACCAATGCCGTCTAGGTACCATAGCCGGGGAGGAACCCAGATTGAAAAGGGTCAAGGAAACCGATGCTATCAAGATGCTGCTGGAGCTGCAGTGCCACCGCCCGTTCAACAACCTTCCCTAAAAAGGGAAGGTTAGAGACAGGGCAGTAGCTGGCGAGCGCATCCACGTCTAAAGGTGGCTTCTTCAGCAGGGGACGCACCACAGCCTGCTTAAGGCTGGGCGCCAATCTACCCTGCCGAAGGGACGTATTGATAACCCTCGCCAGCACCGTCCCTAGCGTCTCCCTGGAGGCTTTCACCAACCAGGATGGGCACGGATCGAGTTGACAACTGGGGGCCCTAACAGACCCCAGGATATCCGTCGCATCTGCTGGCGTCACTTCCTGCAACACAACCCAAGAAGATGGACCAGACGGGGCCTCCATAACCTCACACTCCTCACTTACTGCCTTCAATCCGGTGTCGAAGTCTCTCTGGATCTGAGCAATCTTGTCTGCGAAGTAGGTGATAAATTGCTCACAGCGGGCCTGGGACAAGTCCCCATCCAGGCAGAGGAAGGCTGGACTAACCAGCCCCCAAACCACCCAAAATAGCTCTGCTGGGCATGACTTTGCAGATGCTATGAGGGCAGCAAAGAATTCCTTCTTTGCTGTCCTCACAGCCTCAACACAGGACCTCAAATGGGCCCTATGGAGAAGACAGTCAGATTCAGAGTGAGTCCGATGCCAGCATCGCTCTAGTNCCCTGCGGTGATGAAGCGGAGGCAGGGGACGTTTCGGAGCCACCCTGTCGATAGCTGCGTCCATCAAGGTGTTCCAGAACTGGACCAGCTCATCGACAGTGTGGCTGTCAGGGTCTAGGGATAACTCCCCCAGGGCCTCCTGGAACCTCTGCGGTTCCATCAGCCTCCGAGGGCGGACCAACCTAACTGGTTCCATCCTCTTTTGGAGGTGGTGTTCCGGGAGGCAGGCCTGTAGGAGATAATGATCCGTCCATGACAATGGTGTCATCCTGACATCCCCCATTAGCGGATCACCCGCCTCAAGGCCAGAACAGAAGACCAGGTCGAGGGTATGCCCCTCCACATGGGTCGGGCAGTTGACAATTTGGGGCAAGTCCATGGTTGCCATGGCGGCCATGAACTCCTGCTCCGCTCCTGCAAGGCCGGCATCGGCATGGGCGTTGAAGTCCCCCAGGACCACGGTCCTAGGGGAGCCCAGCGCCACCTCCGAGGCCAGTTCCGCTAGAGCAGCAAGGGAGGCAGCCGGACAGGAAGGGGCCCGGTACACCAGCAGCACCCCCAGGTTACCCCCAGCCAAATCAAACACCACATGGAGGGCCTCTATTCCTTGCAGCCCAGACCAGCCCTCCCGAACTTCCGGGCCCCAACAAAGTGTACCCTTCCATGCCACACTCTGTTTATAAAATAAATTTTAAAGACAAAGCAATACAATAATGATGGATGAGTGAGCCATTCACTAGCACACACCTGTACCCCATCGTTTTCTTTGGAGTTATTGGGGTTTTTTGGGGGGGGTTCTCTTGAAATGTAATTTCTCTTTTCGTCTTTTTCTTTAAATTAAGTTTTGGCACTTGGGACACATTTATATGTTTGCATGTTCATTTTAAATGGGATACGTTTGTATAAAATCTTTATTTCTGTTATATAATTTATCTTAAAAAAATATATATTCAAAAAAATAAAAATTGTTAACTGAAGATTGTTTGGTGGCCGATGCGTTACAAGTTAGTACTCTTTGTCCAGTTTTTTTTTTTTTTTTAATTAGAACGAAAGTGTGCATCACAAACTAACCACAGCCGGCACTTACCTTTGCTAGCAGTCCCAGCACAGGGGCTAAGTGCTCCTAGCACACATCCTCCCTATATACGTTTATCATCTTAGATATACCCATTCCAGTTAAAGTAAAGGCTTAGTGGCTGAGCAGTGAATTCCACACGGCCACTGTCCATATTGTTTGATAGATAAATCAATGAGTCCAGCCACCGAAATTATCAATCCATTAGTCTATTCTCCCCTGCCTTGCACAGAACTCCCAATGATATGAATGGGCAACATGTAACAAGTACAGTTAGTTACATAGCCGCCCTAAATCCATGGAAAAGGGCAGGGTAAAAATGTGAAAAATAAATAAAATATCAATGTACTGAGAGAATTAACTCCCTCTGCCATTCTGAGCAGTAGGAATTTGTAACTGAAGCGTGAAAACGGAAGGTATAATAGCTAAAGTATTCTTAACTAACGCTAGCTTAAGTTTCCTTTCCTATTTACTCCTTCTAATTAGATTCCTTTTGTTTAAAAAACACCTGCATATTCATGATTTGTTGTACGTATTTAAAAATATGAAGGTGTCTCCTAAATATAAATTTATCTTTTTTTGTCAATATCAACAATTAATTTATGCAAACATTTCTTTTGGAAAACATTACATGCTTTAATTAAACATTGTTTAATTAAAACAGAACATTTGCCATCTACAAATGCCACCACCATCTGCTTGCACAAATATCTGGAGTTATGCATTTGCAGGAGAAAACCAATCTACACTTTCCCTCATCCACAATCAAAAGGCATGCTAAAGAGACAGGAATCCTTTTCCTCTCCTACTACCACCCCTCCTGGGCAGGACATTTATTTTTATTTATTTATTTAATTACATTTATACCCCGCCCCTCCTGAAACAGCTCGGGGCGGCGAACAATCTCCATATATATATATATACTACTATACATTTTTTAAAAACACTCATTAAGTACAACAATTAAAACAGGACCAAGAAACATAATAAATAGTACAATAAATAAATACAGGTGACGGGGAATTAAAAAAACCCCTAACCTCCCCTCCCCCCCCTCCCCAAAGGCCTGGGCGAACAGCCAGGTTTTGCAAATTCGCTGGAATATTAAAAGGCTTGGGGCCAGGCGAGCTTCCTCCGGGAGGGAGGAATTCCGGCAAATTCGCCGGAATATTAAAAGGCTTGGGGCCAGGCAAGCTTCCTCCGTGCCTCTTAGCACGGCCACCAAGAATGCCCTCTCCATTGTAGCCCCCTGCTTAACACGGGGGACCTCCAAGAAGGCACCCCCGGCAGACCGAAGGAGCCGCTCTGGGGCGTGGAGGGTGAGGCGGTCCCTGAGGTACGAAGGGCCCAGACTGTGAAGGGCCTTATAGATCAATACCAGAACCTTGAACCTGGCTCGGCTCGCTATTGAAAACCAGTGCAGAGTCCAGAGCACAGGTGTTATCTGCTCCCGACGACCCATCCCCGAAAGGAGCCGGGCCACTGCATTCTGCACTAGCTGCAGCCTCCGAACCAGGAACAAGGGCAGCCCCAAGTAGAGCACATTTCAGTAGTCCAGCCTTGAGGTGACGAAGGCATGGATGAGGGAGGACAGGTCCGGGCCGGAGATGTAAAGAGGCAGCCTCCGCACCAGACACAACTGGCTGAAAGCGGCCTTCGCCACTACCTCCACCTGTCACTCCAGGCGAATGTCTGCGTCCAATACCAATCCCAGACTCTGAACCTGCTGAGCTATAGGAGGGCGAACCCCCCCAATCAGGGGGGCCAATACCTCACTCACTCTCCCCACCAACATCACCTCCGTCTTATCGGGATTGAACTTCAGTCTGCTCTGCCACATCCACTCCGCCACGGCCTCCAGACACTGGAATAGCACCGAGACAACCTGCTGGGTCAGTTGAAAAAGAGAGGTACAGCTGAGTATCATCAGCATACTGGTGACACCGCACCCCGAACCCTCTCACGACCTCCCCCAAGCGCTGCATATATACATTGAACAACAATGGGGACAGAATGGAACCCTGCGGAACGCCGCAGGATAAAGCGCGGGGGCAAGATGTCTCAGCTCCCAACACCATCCGCTGGCTTCTCCCCGAGAGGAATGAGCAGAACCATTCAAGAACAGTGCCGTCCAGACCCCCCAGGTCACGCAGCCGTCTCAACAGCAGCCCATGGTCCACGGTGTCAAAAGCAGCTGAGAGATCTAGCAGGATGAGAAATGTCGAACATCCTGCATCCATCTCCCGGCGGAGATCATCGACCAAGGCCACCAACGCCGTCTCGGTGTCATAGCTGGGGCAGAACCCAGATTGAAAAGGGTCCAGGAAACCAATGCCATCTAGGTGCGTCTGGAGCTGAATCGCCACCACCCGCTCAATAACCTTCCCTAAAAAGGGAAGGTTAGGGACAGGTCGGTAGTTGGCGAGTGCGTCCACATCCAAAGATGGTTTCTTCAGCAGGGGGCACACCACAGCCTCCTTGAGGCTGGGCGACAACCTCCCCTGCTGCAGGGATGCGTTAACCACCCTCACCAGCACCGTCCCCAATGTCTCCCTGGAGGCTTTCACGAACCAGGACAGGCACAGATCAAGTTCACAACAGGTGGCTCTCACAGACCCCAAGACATACACTGCGTCGGCTGGCGTCACTTCCTGAAACTCCCCACAGAAAGTTGGACCAGACTGGGCCTTCATCCCCTCGCACTCTCCACCTACTGCCCCTAATCCAGCGTCAAAGTCACTCTGAATCTGAGTGATCTTGTCTGAGAAGTAGGTGACAAACTCCTCACAGCGGGCCTAGGACAAGTCCCCGTCCAGGCAGAGGGAGGCCGGACTAACCAGCGCCCGCACCACCTGAAACAACTCCGCCGGGCATGACTTCGCAGATACTATGAGGACAGCAAGAAACTCCTTTCTTGCTGTCCTCACAGCCTCAACATAGGATCGCAAATGGGCCCTATGGAGAAGTCGGTCGGAGTCAGATCGAGTCCGACGCCAGCGTCGCTCCAGCCTCCTGCCTACTCGTTTCATACACCGCAGCCCCTCAGTAAACCAAGGGGCCCTGCGGTGATGAGACCGAGGTAGAGGGCGTCTCGGGGCCAACCTGCCAATGGCCTCCCCCAGCAAGCTGTTCCAATGCTGGACCAGCTCATCGACAGAGTGACCGTCCAGGTCCAAGGTTAACTCCCTCAGGGCCTCTTGGAACCGCTGAGGTTCCATCAGCCTCCAAGGGTGGACCATCCTAACTGGCCCATTCCCCATGAGCATGTTAGTGAATGTTATCATCTCCAATTAATATAAATGAACCTTAAAACCAAAAAAGAAATTAGAATTGTTCAAGGAAGCTAATTACGTCATGTAAAGATCAGCATTTCCAAAGTGATCCTGACTCCATTAGAAAGAACATTTCTCTTTTTGGTGAGTCTTACAGGCATGCAAGATGTGAGCAAATGGCACCATACTCATCAGAGTTAAAAGCATATGCTATGAATGAGGTCCCCGCCATGGCATTCACTGCAATAAATTACCAAGTGTGTGTTCTGTTTTCTGAAATGGGCTCAATTTATCATTTTATTGAAAAGGTTCCATTATGCTAATGTCTTATAAAATCACTTTCTGCTGTTGCTGGAAGGTCGAGAGGGGACATAATTTTTTACATTTAGAACTAGGAAGTAGTGCAGCAGTGAGATACTAAGGGTTAATAAGCATGTTTCCTTTTACGGGATACATTCCAGTCAACTTTCAAGGACTTTATAATGACAACTTTTAAATTCTAGTTGAAGTGGAACACTGATAGTATTTTTCTAAGGAGTTTTTTAAAAATGACAAACATGGATAGTCCATTATTACTGGCTGACAAAAGGGATTAGTTAATTAATAGTGGGGTTTTTTTGAAAGCCTCCTTTCAAAGTAGAGCAAATTACAAATAATATAGTAGATATAACATTTTAGTTTACAGTAATACATAAAGAAATGATATTTGTTTTACTGTGAAGTGAATGTGTTGTAAGTTAACATACTGAAAATAGCAGAGTCTATGTGCAAACCTCTTTTTTCTTTTCTTTTTTTTAAAAAGGAAAGCTCCCTAGTACAAATGTACACCAACCACAATATGGTGTATGAATAAACCAATGGACAGATACATTGCACAATATATAATTTATTGTGCAACATATATGTAGAATATATGATATGCATTATCTATACACCAATATATACATACATATAAAAAACATTTATTTTGGAAAACATTACATGCATAGCATTGTTTAATTAAAATAGAACATTTGCCATCTACAAATCTGCCACCACCATCTGCTTGCACAAATATCTGGAGTTATGAATTTGCAAGAGAAAACCAATCTACAGTTTCCCTCATCCACAATCAAAATGCATGCTAAAGATATGGGAATCATGTTTCTCTCCTACTGTCACCACCCGTTGATTCTAACATCCACTAGCCATCTATCCAAACTAGGGAATCACTCCACCACAAAGGTGAGACAAATACTTAGAAGCAACACCGTATTCCTTTTGTGGTAGACTTTCATCCAGCATCTCCTAACGATCACCCGGCAATTAAGGAGAGCTACCCCTTAGTAGCTAATTCACGAAAGCCAACAGCCATCCTCCTTTCATTGTTTTTTGCCAACCTCCAAATCTACATAAATTACTTGTTGTCAGATTCAAACTAAAATCACCTGTTAGCAACCCTGGACCGAGATCGCAATCGGCCACCTTCAAAAGCAGAATGACTGGAAGGCTCTATTACGTCAAACAGATCACCCTGCAAGTCTAGCAATGTAATATATGTGATAGAATGCAAATGCTCTGGATACAACATGCAGTATGTTGGGAAAACAACCACAGACCTCCATACCTGGTTCAGGAACCACAAATCAGCTATTGTGACAAAGAAGCTTGAACAACCTGTTGCAAGACACTTCTGCTCAGCAGATCACACCCTCTCTGACTTGGAAATCTTTCCAATAGAAAAACTATTCACCCAGTTGCTAGAAGCTAGAGAAAACCTCTGGATTTACAGGCTAGACACCCTAACACCCAATGGTTTCTACTTAGAGGATAATACATGAACTTTAATATTTTCTTGTATTATTTATAGCATTCTCACAACTACAGGTCAGATGTCACCTTCCTGAGAACTCTCTCCATCCTCCGTGTTCTTAGAACTGTCACCTTGGTTTACAGTAAAATCAGCCGTGCTACTGATGAAACATCTAACTAAATTATCTTAAACTTATCTCTTTTTTCAGTTGCTTACTCATATTTATTCCAGTGATTGTCTGCATCCCTTGAGAATCCAGAGCTTCCTTGATTGTAGCAACATACAAGTCTGGGGATCTAGTGACCATTTGCACCAGTTTGTAAAAAAAACATCTGGAGTTTTGTTCATCTCATAAATGAGGCCAATTTTAGAAGAAAAATAAAATTTGTTTTATTTAAAAGTTAATGTTAATAAAATGTTGTGCCATGTTAAATGTGTGTGAGAGAGCATGTGATGGTCCCTTCTGTGCTACAATTCGTTCTTCTGGCTGAAATGGGACCTATTCAAGGATCAGTGTCACATCGAGCTGTCAGACATGGTAGAGGAGAAACGGGATGCTTTCCAAGGCTTATAGCTGAATCTCATTACCCCCACCCCCACCTTGTAAATTCATGCTTTCTGAAACCATTAACACAGAAACAATTATATGCCCCACAGAGTAGTTAGCTATGTATTTTAGAAACAACTTATTAACAAGTCCATAGGAAGGCTTAAAAAAAAAAAGACATTACTTTCTAAAAGGCAAAACCCAGAGATACAGTAAGGCGTATAATGTGACTGAATTGATATCCACAGAAAGCCATTAAGTGAGAAAATTCAATTTACAGCAAGTCAAATTCACAGCTAGTGAAAATGGCCAAAACTCGAATCAAGAACATTCTGCTGCACCCACTTCACAAAAGGAAAATTTGGCCCTGCACAGAGGCATAGATAGGTGGGACTGGGTCATGGTGCAGAAGATGGAATACACCACTTGCTGGGGAAATCCACTCCAATGTGCATACGCATTCGACCTGCATGTGGGCCCTCTAGATATATAGTCCTGGGTGGGTTGCACCTCCTGCCCACAGGGCAGCCCAGGGCGGCAGACAACAATATAAAACAATAAAACAATTTAAACCAATTAAAAATTTACAAAATGCAGGGAAAAGAAACCCTCCCCCCTCCCCCTCACCAAAGGCCTGGCAGAACAGCCAGGTCTTACATAAACACCGAAATAACAGGAGAGTGGGGGCCAACCGAGCCTCCTCCAGGAGCGAATTCCACAGCACAGGGGCGGTCACCAAAAAAGATCTAGCATCGGTGGCCACCCGCCTCGCCCGGGGAACCTCCAAAAAGGCTTCCACAGATGATCTCAAGGGTCGCACGGGCACATGGGGAGTGAGGCAGTCCCGTAGATAAGTAGGGCCCAGGCCGTGAAGGGCTTTAAAGGTTAAAACCAGCACCTTGAACCTGGCCCGGTGCTTTATAAGCAGCCGGTGCAGAGCCTGTGCTCCATGTGACCCGCTCCTGTAAGGAGATGGTCTACGGAATTCTGCACCAGCTGCAGCCTCTGGACCAGCTTCTCAGGCAGCCGCATGTAGAGTGCATTGCAGTAATCCAGCCTCAAGGTGATGAAGGCATGGATGATGGTGGCGAGGTCAGAGTCTGAAAGATATGGCCAAAGCCATTGGACAAGATGTAACTGCTAAAATGCACTTCCCGCCACAGCTACAACCTGAGATTCCAGGCTGAGCCGTGAATCGAGGAGCACACCCAGAGTCCACACTTTAGAGACCATGGGAGGGCGAACCCCCCCAACAAGTGGAGATTCAACCACGCCCAGGTCCCCCAAGCCCTCGCTGATCAACATCACCTCCGACTTATCAGGATTCAATTGCAGATGGCTCAACCTCATCCAAGCCCCCACAGCTGACAGGCGCTGGGAAAATAGGGAGACGCTTGACTTGGGTCGATGGAAAAGGAGAGGTAGAGCTGAGTGTCATCAGCATACTGATGCAGCATACTGCATGCCCTGAAACCCTCTCACGATCTCCCCTAATGGCTGCATATAGATGTTAAAGAAGAGGGGGGACACAATGGCGCCCTGTGGGACTCCACACGTGAGGTTCCGGGGGGAAGACGTACACTCCCCCAAGACCACCCGGTGAGTTTTCTCAGCCAGGAACAAACGAAACCAGTCCAAGACCGTTCCACCAATCCCGGCACGGTCCCACAGGCGAGTCACCAACACCTTGTGATTGACTGTGTCGAATGCAGCCGAAAGGTTTAGAAGGACCAGTAAGGTCTGACAACCCTGGTCCAATGCCAGATGGAGATCGTCAACCAAGGCCACCAATGCAGTCTCCGTACCATACCCAGGCCGAAAACCAGAGTGAAAGGGGTCAAGGAAACTGGTGCGGTCCAGATGTTCCTGGAGCTGCCATGCCACAGTCCGTTCAATAACCTTTCTTAAAAAGGGAAGGTTAGAGACCAGCCAATAACTGGCAGGAGCATCAGCGTCAAGAGATGGTTTCTTGAGCAGGGGCCTAACCACAGCCTCCTTCAGGCATTCAGGCACCCTGCCCTCATGAAGGGAGGCACTAACCACCCCAGCCAGCAACGGCCGTAACATCTCCTGGCTGGCTTTCACCAACCAGGACGGGCACGGATCTTGTTCACAAGTGGTGGCATGAACAGATCCCAGCCAGGACTCCACATCGGCAGGTGACACCATCTGAAACCGATCCCACAAAACAGCACAGGATGGGCATCCATAGGCCCAAGATGATCCTCTGCAATAACTGCAGTACTGAAATAGTGGCAGATGCAAGCGATCTTATCTACAAAGTACTCAATAAACCAGTCACAGTGGTCACTGGATAGCTCCACGTCTAGGTGGAGGCAGGTAGGACTGACCAAGCCTTTCACCACCTGGAAAAGCTCCGCTGGACGTGACTTTGCAGATGCAATGAGGGCAGCAAAGAACTGCTTCTTTGCTGCCTGCGCCACCACAGCATAGGCATTTAAACTGCTCTTATGCTGTGATCGATCATATTGGTCGTGGGTCCGGCACCACTGTCACTCTAACTGCCTGCTCTCCCGCTTCAAGCACCACAGGCCCTCAATAAACCAAGGAGACCTGCAGGACATTCAGGAGGGCAGCAGACGCCTGGAAGTCACTCTGGCAATGGTCTCAGTCAACAGGATGTTCCAGAAGGCTACGAGATCATCAAGAGAGTGGGTGTCAAGGTCCAGGGGAAACTCTCCCAGAGCATTCCGGAACCGATCCGGGTTCATATTATAGCTATGCTCCTGGCCATGCATGTTTACTTCTCTCTCTCTCTCTCTCTCCCCATCCCTGACCATTTAAATTTTTTTTAGTACTGCTTTCAGATGACAAGAAATAAAATAAAAGTCTGAGTGTAATCTGGGGGTTAATACAGGACTAGAGATGTAAAATTTCCAGAAAGTTTGAAGCCATGGGGGAAAAAATGGGTTTTTTTCTGGGTTTATTTTTTTTTTAATGAAAATTTTGGGGAAAATTGAAATATATGCAATACTTATTTTCTTAGCACCCTTTATAGATCTCGCTACTTTAAGAAATAAAATGTATTATGTATAACTTTGTTTGCTCATAAAATTATCATGTTTGGTATATTTATTAAATTTTTATTAAATTTATTAAATATTTATTAAGGAAACCATCAACATTATAGGAAAACAAATTTATTATGGAATCTGGAATCTGGACTTAGTCTCCTCCACAGTGTCAAGCAGATACAGAAAGCACTCATTTTTAGAAAAAGAGCTGAGGGGGGAAAAGGGGGGGGGGGAACAAGACACAGTGAATACAAATTTTGCCACATGAAACTTTGTCTAATCAGCCTCATTTTTTGAGCTATCACTATCAGCAGTTTCTGCTTCTTTTGATTCTTCATTTTTATCATCTTCATGGACTTCTGAAAACTGAAGGTTTGCCTGGGACAAGCTTCTCTACTCTTTCACATGTTAGTCTATTTCTTGATTTGGTGTATTTCCAAACATAGACCAGTTTATTTCACATGCTGCAAAAGATGGAGGAATCTGATAGGGATGGGCGAACAGACCGCGCTTCGGGTTCAGCGGCTGCGTTCGGCTCGTGCGTTTGGGTTCAGTCGTTCGGGCGGTTCGTCGGGTTTGGGTTCGCCCGTTTGGTTCAGCCATCAGGTTCGGCCATTCGGCCGTAAAAATTACGCGAAAGCCGGAAAGCGGCGCGCCGGAAACCGGAAATTCTTGTGCGTGCGGAGCTGTGTGGTGAGTGAGTGTGTGTTTGACTCGGTGGCTGCTCAGTTTGTGTGTTTTTGGCATTTGAGTGTGTTTCTGGCTGTGCTGTGTGTTTGGGTGGTTGGTGTGTGTTGTGGGTGACTTTGGGTGCGAGTGTTTTAAAAAAAAAAAACTTTTAAAAAATGAAGAAGGGCAAGGCTCAGGCTGTGGTGCTGATCCCCCGGCTGGGGGCCAACTTGCCACTCGAGGTGGAGGAGGAGGTGGTGGTGGTAGCGGTTGAGACCGCTGCCCCGGCCAGTACACCTCCCGTGACACCACTGGTGTCTTACTCCTCGGATGAGGAGGAAGCCGCGGGCTCTGGAGGTGCTGCCAGGTTTGTAAACTTTTTTTTTACTTTGAGGACAAGAAAGGCTCTATCCGTTGGAGACAGCTCACTGGAGTGTGGGTGGGTGCATGGGTGGTGGGCATCATTCAGGTACAAACACTACAGTGAGCATCAGAGGGTGGCAGTGGATGTCTGCAACTGTCACACCATGGGCTCGCCAGCCCGCCCCCCGATGCCGATCACCAGCAGAAGGCCATGCCCCCTCGAGCCCAGACGCAGGGCGGCTACCTGAAGCGCCGCCGTCGCCGCTTGAGGCTCCTCCAGGGCCGCCAGGAACGCAACAGGCGGGGCCTCCGGTGGACGCTCGGGGGCCCCACCCCCCGCCCCGCCGCTCAGAACGCCTGAGGGCGTGCACTGGGGGCGGAGCTAGCCCTTTATCTACCGCCGGGTTACAGAGCTCTGTGCCGGTGAACAGAGCTTGTGCGACTGTGGAGACTGGCCCCCCTGCCTGAGAGATAAGTGTCTTGCTTCCTCGAGTGTGCTGTATTACTGTTTCCCTACTGTTCCCTATTTTGTGTCCCCCACCAACCCCTTGTGTACCTGCCTTCCCTGGATATTAGAGCGTGTAATTAGCGTGAGATTAGAGTGTGGAAGAACCCCCTCCCCTTTTCCCTGGGTGTGAGTGAGCGGAGTGTGAGGGCCTGCAGGCCAGGGTGCATTCCCCTCCCCTCCTGAGCTGGACTCCTCCTCCCTTGCCCCTCTGCGTGCAAGCCCCTGGCTCCTACCCTCCTGACCCTTTGGCCCGTGACCCTGCCATCCTACACCATCCCTCACCAACAACACCCCCCCCGGTGGCAAGTGAGTGTGACGCGTGTGTGGGATTCCTACTCTTGATTAGCTCTGTGCCCTACGATGATAGGGGCCTAAACTCTTGGTGCGAAAGCACGCCGAGTGGCCCACACACTATCCTGACGGGCAACTGGGAGCCAGGTCTTCCCCGACAGAGCAGTGCGAGTGACCTAGGAGCGTGTGGGCGAAAGGATTCCTTTTCCTCTTCCCTACCCCCACTGACAGCAACAGAGAGAGGGTAGTGTGGGGGGCTTTGGCATGAGCAGCACCCCCACACAAACGTGCCAGGCTAGCAAGTCTCCACTCTCCAGCCATCCCATTCCCTACGCACCCCCAACTAAGGGCAGGCTCTTTCCTCCAGCAAGGGTTCCATCTCCCTTCACCATCCCTATCACCCCAAGGAGGGCAGGATTTGCACATGCCAGCCAGGGGCTTCCTAGTTGCAATCCCAAGCACCACAAGGAGAGCAGGGTTTGCACGTGCCAGCCAGGGCCTTCCTAGTTGCAATCCCTAGCATCTGCTAGCACCCCCGGAAGGGCAGGATTTGCACAAAATATCTAGTTGCAATCCCTGCTAGCACCCCAAGGAGGGAGGACTAGAGGAGGTATCATCATAAATGCATGATATTTATTTGGTGTTCTTATGTGTTCCCATTTCAGAGAGGAATCTGATTCAGGCCACAGCCCTGCTGCTGCTGCTGTCACGACCGCGCCAAGGCGGAGGACTCATCACCGGACACCTCGGTGGGAATCGCCAGTGACACCCCCAGACATTCGGCGCCAGTCGTCGGATGTCTGGAGGTTCTATTACAAGGGCGACAGAACCACCACATGCAAGGTATGGCACGGGGTGCTGGAACAACAGGGAATGAATTGCCCTATGACCTGTTAGGGATGGAAGTCCCCTGCAGAGAGATATTGGATGGCCACCCAGTCCACCCACTTGTGGAGACAGAATGCAGGTAGGGCTTGACAGACCATTGGTCTGACACAGTATGGCACTTCTTATGTTCCTATATTTTTCTGCTCTTTTTAGATCTGCAATAAAGTTTTCTGCCGGCAGAGGGAGGGGACCACGTCGGGGTTCATCAACCATGTAGAGCAGTGGCATGATATGCGAGTGAGGCGGGTGGGCGAGGAGGAGTCTGGAGTGGCACCCATGGAGCCTCAGCACCCGAAGGAGGGGGGGGAAGGCAACCCGGAAAAGGAGGCATACAAGCCCTTCCCCTCCCCCCCTCCAGTCCTGACATGGAGACCCCCGATCCCCCAGAGGATGTGGAGGTCAAGGGTGCAGCGTTGCACCCTGGCCCATGTTGAGGCAGTCCAGCAGTCCTGCCAGCCTGGAGAAGGCCATGGTGGATGAGCTGCAGGCGGTCCAGGCTGAGTGGCAGAAGGTGGGGGCATATGCCCAGTATGTCTCCGCTGAGCTCCGCCGCATGCAGCTCTACCACCAGATGCTCTCCAGGTGGCATAGGGCGATGCAAGTGGGCTTGGATCACGCCGTGCTAAATGGCATGGTGAGCGAGCACAAGATCGAGGGCCCTCAGCCCTGTGCAGTGCCCCTACCTCTCCTGCCCTTATTCCAATTTCCAGGGGATAGGCCCAGTGGCAGCAGAGCCACAGACTCTTAGGTTTATTAATAAGTTTCATTTCCATGTTTGCTGTTGTTTTATTTAATGTTGTTGTTTTGTCATTGTTGATGTTATTAAAATTGTTATAATGAAAGTAGTTGTAAAGTATTTCTTGTTATGAGCTTCTTTTGACCTGTCCAAATTTTTTTTTAGCCCTTTGTGCTGAAGTTCTGGCTGGGAGGTGGCAGAATCTTATACAGTTTGTCGATCCCTTCCAGCAGCACCTGCCACCCCATGTAGCATAGTTACTAACCCAAAGATGTGCCAACCACAGGGTCTCAACTTGCAGACGGCACCCTAGGAGGTACAGGGCTTGTGTTTGTGTGGGTGGATTTGACAGAGACAAAGTGAAACTGGCTCCCCTTACCCCCGATTGTCACCCATTTGCTTTGCTAATCTGCATGCCTTGTGTGACATGCTTTATGGATGTCCCCATGCATGGGAGCCTATGCATCCCCATGCATCAGCACCCTAACGTCCAAGAGCATTGGGGTCCAGGCTAAGAATGATGAGGGGACAGGGGTAAGGGGGATGGGCAGGGACAGGTGCCTTCTGGCTGGAGAGGTTTATAAGAAGTTGTGTGAGGATCCAGCATTAATTTGTGAGTAATTTGTGGTGGTTGGTGAGGAAACAAGGAGCAGTTCTCCTGCTATCACTCCCCAAGGAGTTCGGTGTTGTGTGTGATAACATGCTGCTGGGGCTTGGTCAGTATCTTGGAGGTAGGGGAATATGGTGCACTGCTTCCCCCTTTTCCCACATTCCTGTGCGATGAATGATGGCCCCAGACCCATCATGGTGGATCCCGGGGCTAAGGTGGCAGCTTCTGGGTTTTGGCTACAGTCTTCCCTGCCTGTAACTTGGCCCTGGGACCCTGACAGCGGGTCCCGGGGTGGAGTGGCTGCTTCTTGGTGCGGTGGAATGACAGCACAGTGTGCGATGAATGACGGCCCCAGACCCATCACGGTGGGTCCCAGGGCTAAGGTGGCAGCTTCTGGGTTTTGGCCACAGCCATCCCTGCCTGTAACTTGGCCCCGGGACCCTGACAGCAGGTCCCAGGGCTGGAGTGGCTGCTTCTTGGTGCGGTGAAATGACAGCGCAGTGTGCGATGAATGACGGTCCCAGACCCATCACGGTGGGTCCCAGGGATGAAGTGGCAGCTTCTGGATCTTGGCCACAGCCCTCCCTGCCTGTAACTTGGCCCTGGGACCCTGGCGGCGGGTCCTGGGGCTGGAGTGGCTGCTTCTCAATGAGTTGGAAAGACATCATAGTGTGTTAAGAATGAGGGCCCCAGACCCATCACGGTGGGTCTCGGGGCTAAGGTGGCAGCTTCTAGGTTTTGGCCACAGCCCTCCCAGCCTGTAACTTGGTCCCAGGATCCTGATGGTGGGTCCTGGCACTCGAGTGGCTGCTTCTTGTCATGCAGTGTAATAAGTAGTTCCAGTTTCACTAGCAGCAGCAGACATTGGTTGCCGGGGCAGGCAGGCAGTCAGGTGGCATGGCATGAGCAGCAGTAAGGCTGACTGAGGAAGGGTTCGAGCTTCGCAACCTGGGTGGGCAGGCAGGAAGCATGGCATAAGAGGCAGTAGGGCAGGTGAGCTTGGGCACCGGGCAGGCTTTTAGCTAGGCAACCTGGGTGGGAAGACAGGCACCTTGGCATGGGAGGCAGGACTGATGCATGCTCTGAGCTTGGCGGAAAGCAGGGCGGGCAGACAGGCAGCGTTGCATGAAAGTCAGAAGGGCAGGCAGGCTGGGACATTGGCAGCAGGGCAATGCCAATCAGATAAGCTATCAAAGACTGTGCCGCGAGAGAGAACAAGAGCCAGTCAGCGTCACATAGGCAGGTCGAGATCATGTTGCTAGCTATAGGCCGGCTGCCAGGCTTACAGTTTGTTTCCCAGTGCCACCCTGCATCCTGAGGTCAGTCAGATAAAGCGGCCAAGGCTGTCTAGTATGAGAGAGAGAGAGAGAGGCAGAGAGAAAGACAGAGAGAGAGAGAGAGGTAGGGTGGGTGCCAGGCACAGGGAGGGAGGAACAGCACCTCAGCAGCACAGGAGCAGTAGCCATACCCCAGATTGAGGAGGAGGTGGAGGAGGAGCCCTGTCCCAAGACTGCCCCTGGCATGGGATGGCGTGTGCCACTGCACCATCACTCCTTGTCCAGGGGCAGTTCGGGGAATCCCAGCAACGGAAGGTTCACCTTCAGAAAGAGCAACTGCTCCACCAACTTGGCCCCCAGTCTCAGGTGGTGCGGGGCGCATATGTCCCCCGCGATGGAGAACACCCTCTCGCTGGGAACACTGGTTGGTGGGCAGGACAGGATACCCTTGGCCACTTTGGACAGGGCCAGTCACAGGTTGGCCTTGGCTGCTCCCGCTCCCACCATCCCCAGGGGCATCCCGCTGCATGGCCTGCTCTGCCTGCCTGACCTTCTGGACCAGCATAACCTTCCAGAGGCCATAGACGTCTTGCGGGCCATGCTGCCCTTGATCCTGGGGTCAAGCATGGTTGCCAGGACATAATAGTCCCAGTCCAGGAGCTCGTCAAAGCGCATACTCAGGCCTGCCTTCAACTTCCAAGCAAGGTCAATCACCTCATTCGACATTCTCCTGCCCTGAGGGCCACGATCCCATCCCCCTGTCCCCAGAATCTCATCCAGACAGCTGCGGAGACTATGCACCAGTGGGGTCACCTGGCTGAGGGTGGCGGTGGAGCTGCTCAATGTCTCTGTGACACCCAGGAATGGTCTCAGGACAAAGACAGTTTGGGAGATAATCTCCCATTCCTCCCTGTTGTACGCTGGCGGTGCCTCGATTTCTGTCTCCAGTTCAACCTGATGCAGGGAGGCTTTCTGTTCAAGGAGCCGCTTGAGCATCAGGAAGGTGGCATTCCAACGGGTGGAGACATCCTGGGTAAGGGTGTGCACCGGGGACCTTTTTTCGGCCTGCTTCTCCCGAAGGAGCTCGCTGCCCTTCACGCTGCTGTTGAAGAAGCCCGCAAGCTTCCTTCCCCGGTCGATCAGGGAGCTAAGGGTGCCTGGCCCAATCCCCTTCTCCCCCATGCCCAGAGCGTCCTTCACCACCAGGTGGAGGGTGTGTGCGGCGCAAGGGATGCTCGTGAAGCTCCCGTCATGGACTGCCTTAAGGTATTTGCCACATTGTCCATGACCACCCACCCCTTGGTGAAGGCCGCACCTGGCGTGACCCACTCCCTCACCATGGAGGCCAAGGCTGCCTCAAGGTTCCTCGTGGTGTGGGAGCTGTCCATAACTTGGGCCTGAAGCAGAGCCCACCTATACCCTGCTTCAGGTTCCCTCCTGCCACTGCCTATTGATGCCTCTGCGTCCTGCCACCAGTGTGCTGTCACCGCTAGGTAGGCATGCTGGGCGTTTCTGGTGGACCACCTCTGGTGGACCACCTCCGTTGTAAAGTGGACCGTTGCACTCACAACCCATGCCAGCAGCTCGCTCTCCCGCTCCTTCAAAGCCCTATAGAGCTGTGGCACCACAGTCCGACATTCGAGAGTTCGCTTTGGACGTTAGGTTCAGACGTCCGAACAGAACGAGTTTGGTCCGAACTCCGAACATCCAAACCGCGTTTGCCCATCTTTACTTGGCAGAATCCCAGACTGCATTCCTGGACCAAATACCTGAAGATGTTCTGTATTCTGCAACATTTGAAAGTAGCTTTCCAACATCAAGTCCTAAGTGTGTTGCTTGTTTTGTAATCCAGACAAATGCAGTTGCAGTGCTATCATCACTAACCTTTTGCCTTTGAATCTTGGATCCAAGAGATTTGCAGCAGCATGAATTGATTGGCAACAAAATTCTTCCCATCTGTTAATAAAGTCTTTCACTTTTCTTTGTTCTGTACTTGTAAGCAGAGACACACTTAGATTCTCAAAAACAGTTGATTTTATCTGGGCCATTTGGTAAGGAATGTCTGACGAAAGTGCACTGTCTGATTCAGATGCAGTGATTGCTGAAGAAATTGACTTTAGAATCTTCAGGGGGTTCTGCAGCTGAACCCAGAAGACATCCTCATCAAGTACAGTGTTCCTTACACTTCTGGGTACTTTAAGATCCTCAATTATTACTGTTTCTTTAAGAGCTTCTTTGTTTTTTGTAAACTTTCAAATGAGATCACCACTCCAGCCCATCTAGTTTTACTACAGAGTTTGTGTCGCTATTTTTATTTTTGCATTCTTTTCTTCCTGCTTCTTCTTAACGACTGCAGTTACAATATGAGTATCTTTTACGGTTTATAACTTCTTTTGCTCTTCTATACATCTTTTGCAGAGTGTCCAACTTCATGATGTCATTAAGAAGCAAGTTTAGCCCATGGGATGCACATCCTATTGCAGTAATATGCGGATATTTATCATTATGATCTCCCATGCTGCTTTTAATGTTACTTGCATTGTCAGTTAGCAAAGCAAATAGTTTACCACTCCCAATTTTCTCTAGGACTTCACATATTTTACTACTGATATACTCTGCAGTATTCCTGTTCTCTCCTGTTTCAGTGCTTCTGTAAAAAACTGGTTGAGGTGTTGTTATCACAACAAAGTTTATGATTCCTTCTCCCCACACATTTGTCCATCCATCTGTAAGTACTGCAAGACACAGTGCTTCGTTGATTTTTCCTTGCACAGATTGCATTACACGTTCAAATTCGGACTCTAAAAGAGGCTTGCTCAAAGAATGTCTGCTGGGCAAACGATTTAAAAGCTTCCTGCCAGTATGCAGTTTCAGTTATTGACAATGGCGTCCCAGAAGAATATATTACCCTTGCAAGAGCTTGGTCCATTTTTTCCTGATCCATGATGGACAAGAGAGGAGAGACAAGTGAGACAGGAACACCGGAAGAGACCATGACACATTCATGAATTTGAGAAGGCACAAATGCATGTGTTTGGCTTAGTTACAAGGAGAGAAGGTGGATCCTGAAAGGTAAAACAGAATAAAGTGAAGCATCATTAACAATGTATGAGGATGAGGAGCTAGGAGATTCTTAGCGTTGATTTGAAGGGAGAGAGGGGATCAGAGCATGTGTGTTTACGGAGACAGTTCCAGGCACAGGAGGCAGGGGCGGCTGGCCCCCCAGGAAGCTTGGGGCAGTGCCCCCCTAGTGACGTGGGGGACCCCGCCGCGGCTTTAAAAACAAAACAAAACAAAAAACCACGCATCCACTTCTGACAGCAGCAGCCTTTGACTTCACAGGCTGCTGCTGCTGTCAGTGATCTCCCTTCTGGGACAGAGTGGGTCCTGGAAGGGACAAAAAGGCTAAGCCCAAACAGCGTTTTCTATTGAAAATGTGATTTGGGCAGCTGAGCTCCTCAGGCCACAGCACGTATAGGACGTGCTATGAAGGGAGGGGCTAGCCTTTCCATTGCGCTCAATGGGCGCAAGGAAATCTCTTAAGCGTCCTGGCGAGATGCGTTGGGTCGGGTGCCTCGGAGGCAGCGACCAGCGTGCATGCGCGCTGCTCCCTGCCTCACATGCTCAACATGGCTGGCGGCGCGCTGTTGGAGAGCTAACAGCGCGCCACCAGGCCAGCCGCTTCCCTGCTGCTGCCCTTTGCCACTTCCCCCCCAATCTACCTCTCAGCGGGGGAGCGACAAGTGGCAAGGCAGGGAACCATTTTTTTCCCCCCAAAAAAATTAAATTGCCCACGCATCCTGGCTCCATGGAGGAGAGCAGGACACTAAAGTTCCCCCCTCCCCCCCTGCCTGCAGCCCGGGACAACAGTGAACACACCGGAGCCAGCAGGTAAGTTGTCCCTCCCGTGTCCCATCCCCACGCTGCCTGCACCCTCCCCCCGCACCCCATCCCAATAGGCTTTTCCCCTCCCGCACCCCCATAAGCTTTTTCCCTCCCGCACCCCCCATAGGCTTTTTTCCTCCCACCCCCCCGCACCCCATCCCCATAGGCTTTTTCCCTCCCCACCAGTTGGAATGTGGTTTTTGTTCACTTGATGTCATGATGTGGAATATTTAATGCTGTAAATGTGATGCTTCTGATAAAATTGAGCTTTTGAAATCCCGAGATGTAACTGACAATCTGGCGATCTTAGGAAGTTAGGTGTGTTCACAATGCTGGAAATTTGGTGCTTTGGAAATCGTGAGATGTAACTGGCAGTCTGGCGATCTTAGGAAGTTAGGTGTGTTCACAATGCTGGAAATTTGGTGCTATTGAGATCCCAAGATGTACCTGTGAGTCTGACGAGCTTTAGCTGTGTGTTCACAATGCTGGAAATGGGGTGCTTTTGAGATCCCGAGATGTACCTGTGAGTCTGGTGATTCATGGACCTTGAAATCCGCCCCCCCACACCCAACACACACACACGCAGCAGAGGGCAAAAATACTCCTTCAGAAGGGACTTCTGAAGCAGAGATTGGGGTCCCTCCAATATACATGCAGCAAGTCCCTTCCTTCTGAAGCAGCGTTCTTAACCTCTGCTGCGTGTGTGTGTCTTTGCTAAAACTGCTTGTAAGCAAGGTTTAAGGTTGTCTGCCTGCTTTTAAACCTGCCTAACCTAACTGAAATTGCTTGATTAAGTAATGTCATGTCTATCCAACATTAACCCTTGGAACTCCTTGCTGCTGTGTTATGCTGCCCACTGTTGCCCTGGCTCCGCCCACCGTTGCCCTGGCTCCACCCACCGTTGCCCTGGCTCCAACCACCGGCCCGCTGATTCCTCACAGCAAAAATTATAAAAAATTCTCATTAGTCATCTTAAACCAATCTGAGATTGTGACAACAGAATAGTATCATCAGCGTATAGTAGTATTGACACTGAATGATTGCCTAACCTTGGAGGGTGAAAAAATGGGTCCCTTAGAACCTCAACTACACCATTGATAAATAAATTAAATAGTAACGGAGCCAAGAGGCAACCTTGTGGGAACAGGATCTAATAAGAGCCCTTGACAATTAATCCGTACCTGTAGAGTTTAACCCCAATGCAGGGAAATAATCAGGAACAGCAGCCTCGGGTCGATATTCAACAGAAATAGCTTATTCCACAGGCGTTCACTATGAATCGAATAAAATGCTGTGCTAAGGTCCACAAAACAAAAGAACAGTGATAACCCTAATCTTTGCTGCACATATTTGGTTTAATGTAAATATATGGTCAACAGTAGATACACCCTCGCAGAAGCCTGATTGCTCCCAATCCCAAATGGTCTCTGATTTAGCCCATAATTAAAGCCTCTGCAACAAATATTTAGCATAGAGTTTCCCAATAATACTCAGCAGGCTTATTGGGCGGTAACTCCCAGGGTCCTTAGAGTCACCTTTCTTAAATATAGGCATAACTATACTATTAAGCCAATTTGAGGGAAATTCAGTTGATTCAGTTCAGTTCATTTATTTATGGCCATTCAGTCAAAAACTTACAAAAATCTCTTCACAGATAAAATTGCTCGGATTCACCACAACTTTGATGGCACAATTAATACAACAGAAGAACCAGAGGTTATGGAAGTGCCGCCTTGTCCGGTTTCGTGGGATCCGTTTCAGTGGGTACAGCCCACTAATGCAGGGGATGTTCTTGGGGCAGTCAGAGTCACCTCTTCTGAACTGGACCCGTACCCATCCTGGCTGGTCAAGGCCAGCCGGGAGATGTTGGGGCCGTTGCTGGAAGGAGTGGTCAATGCCTCCCTTCGGGAGGGCAGAGTGCCAAGCTGCCTCAAAGAAGTGGTGGTATGGACTCTGCTCAAGAAACCATCCTTTGCATTGACTCCCTCGCCAGTTATTGGACAGTCTCTAACCTTCCCTTTTTAGGCGCATCTGGACTGCATCCGTTTTCTAGATCCTTCACAGTTCAGCTTTTACCCGGGCTACAGCACTGAGATTGCACTTGTTGCCTTGGTTGACGACTTTCGCTGTGAAACGGACCAGGGTTTATTGACCCTGCTGATTTTGTTAGATCTGTTGGCTGAATTTGATACCATTGGACATGAGATGTTGGTGATCTGCCTGGGGGACCGAGTCGGGGTGGGCAGGACTGTTTTTGAATGGTTCCGCTCCTTCCTGGATGAAAGAACTCTGTGAGTGGTGCCAGGGGATTATTCTTCATCCCCCCACGACCTCTTGTGTGGGGTCCTGCAGGGTTTCATTCTGTCCCCTCTCCTATTCAACGTGTATATGCAGCCTTTGGGAAAGGTTGTGAGAGGGTTTAATGTTTGGTGTCATCAATATGCTGATGACATCCAATCCTACCTCTCTTTTTCATCAGACCCAGATCTGGCAGTCTTGGTGCTTACCAGATGTGGGGGACTGGATGTGGGTGAGCTGTCTGAATCCCAACAAGATGGAGGTGATGTTGGTAGATAAAGCAGTGGGTTTGGCATCCCACATCATCAATGGGGGGGCGCCCTCCACTGGTTCCTCAGTTTCATAGTCTGGGGGTGCTCCTTGACTCTCAGCTCCACTTGAATGTCCAGGTGGAGGCTGTAGTGAGGAACACATTTAATCAATTACATCCAATTCAGCAGCTTAGGCTGTACAGCTCAGACTCTAACCTGGGCACCATCATCCATGCTTTCATCATCTTGAGACTGGACTATTGTAACACTCTCTTCATGGGGATACCCATGGTGATGGTTCGGAGGCCATATCTGGTACAGAATGCAGCGGCTTACCTTCTCATGGGGATGGGTCCCCGTGATCACATCAGTGATGCTTTCTGCACTGTCTTCCGGGTCCAATTCAAGGTGTTGGTGCTTACCTATAAAGCCCTATATGACTTGGGCCCTACCTATTTGCGGTACCGCCTCACTCCCCAGGCTCTGGATCGGCCCCTACAGTCTACCGGGAGCACCCTTCTCAAAGTCCCCTGGGTAGGGCTGAAACTTGATTTTGACTTTTTCTTGGTTATCGATGAAAATCGCAATTCTCATCTCATTTTAAATGAGAAACGATAACCGAGAAAATTGCCATCGCTCAACAATTCTCGGTTAAGAATCTTTTCTTGAATTACCATTTACCATATTGTCGTTTACCGTTGGATTGCCGGTTACTGAGTTACCTTTTACTGAGTTGTTGGTTACCATTTACCAGGTTGTTGTTTACCGGGTTGCCTGTGAGCCAAATCCAATAACTAATAAACACGTTAACCAATAAACCAATAAACATGGTAATAAACCAATAAATGATTAACCAATAAACACCAATAACCAATAAACCAAAAACCAATAAGAAAAAAACCCAAATAACCAATAAACCAATAACCAAGGTAATAAACCAATAAACATGGTAACCAATAAACCAATACCTAATAAACATATAAATGACAAATCACAGTAACCAGTAAACATGGCACATGGTAAATTGCAATACAGATACAACCGATAAATGGCAAAAGCCCACAGTTACCATTAAAAACGGTAAATGATAAATGGTAAATTGTGGTAACTGATAAATCAAGTTTTGTCTGAGATCTCAATTGGGGTTAGAAACAGCTGTGAAATCTCAGCTGCATTTCTCGATTCCCGTGAAATTATTGTGAGAATCAATTTGGTTCTCGTTTCAGCACTACCCCCAGGTAACTTGGGGGAAACTATGGAAGGGTGGTCTTGGTGGCCACACCTAGGCTGTGGAACTCCCTCCCAGCAGAGGGCTGTGTGGCCCCGGACCTCTCCTCCTTTTGACGAGTACGTAAGACCTGGCTGTTCCCTCAGGCTTTTGGTGAGGGAGATGGGTAGGGTGGGGGGATGAGGGATAGGGAGGAGGCTTTTCTGGTGTTTTGTGGTGTTTTACTACAGGGGTTTTATATATTTTTTAAAAGTATTTTTTAAATTGTTGTGTATTTTTATTGATGCGTTAGCCGTCCCGAGCTGCTAATAGCAGAAGGGGATGGGATAAAAATGTAATTAATTAAATAAATAAATAAAACAGGAAGGAAGGATGATGGTAGAATGATGGCCACATGTTCCCATCTCAACAAGGGACCTGAAGCAAAGGCTATCATAGCTATGAAGTCAACCGGAATGTTTCCATTGACAGTCACCAGAATCAAACACAAAAAGGCCAATAGAGCTGGGCCAGGTCAGGGATGGTGTACGCAATGGATACAGCCACACGATACACCTACCGCTGTTTGGGCAGCCTTATCCCACTTCTGTCACTGTAGCCACATGATTCAGTATATTGTGTGCCCAGTGGTTGCCAGATATTTCCCTCTGCTACATGACTGGGTGGGAAGTTGGCTGCTAAGCTCTGCGTCTTCAGAAAAATGCAGAGGATGCAGAGCGTAGCAGCTTTTTCCAAACTGGGGTAAGGCTGCCCAATACACAGTAGTGCGCCGCTGCTCATGGGACTGGTCCCTTTCTGCTCCGCTATGTGGTGAGCTCCGACATGGGGCTTTGAGCAGCAGGCACCATCTCCAGTCCTGCATGGTCACATCACGGCCGGGGGAGGGATATTGGGCAGGCTGGGGGAAGGTGGGTGGTTCAGGGCCAGGTGCCCACTCATTTGGCTGGCACCTTGGCCCACCCTGGGGTGTGAGATCTGACAATGGCCCACCCATCCAGCTTCTCTGCGGAGCTGACCATCTGCCCTGCTTCCTATGATTGCTGCAAAGTGTGGCGGCAGCAATTGCCAACCATGGAGACTGGGCCTGTCGCTGCTCAGGGAGCTGCACCCAGTGTACCCCTTCAAAGAGGGAACAGGGATTGTCGCAGAACATGCTCTCTAGCAGGCAATTTGCCACCCAAAACAGAAACAATATTCTTGTAGGCTGACACTGGAGTGAAATTTCTCCCTACTACCCATCTTTTGTGAGGATCCAAAGAGCCCATTTAGCTGCAACCCAATCCAATTACTGATATGAAGAATCTTTAAATTTACAAAAGCCCATAAGAATGACAGGTTTTCTACACCCCAAATCAAGCAAACAGTAAAACGGTAGACTATAATACATCTTTAACATTAAAACTGTTACAGAATTTAATCATATTGCAAGAATAAACAGCCTGTGCAATAAATTGTGAAGTACTATAGAAAATTCACTCCTTGTGTTAATTCACCTGTTGAAACTATGCTTCCATTGTGTACTGAATTAATTATTCTCTTTGTTTTAGAGCAAGACAACCTCTTTCAAACAAATACATGTCAAAAGAATTGAACTACTAAGCAGGTCCCCCCCTCCCACCCCAAAGTTTGAATTAAATGCAATCTAACATATGATACACAGATCGGTTTCTGGGGAAAAAATAAAAAATAAACTCAGTCTCAGTACTTTGGTGATTGCCTGTCATTAGGCCTAAAGCTTGATAAAGCTAATTCTTTTTTTTTTTTTTTTAAAGCTAATTACTTTATGCAAATTGAAGACAATACCACTTTCCCATCCAGTTATTGATTCACAATTATCAACATGGACCAAAAGTAGATTTAATTCATGAGTTTGTTTTATCATTAATATATCACTGATTTGTGCTAACAAGCAAGGAAAAACAACACTTCCTTATAGCAAGTAGTTACCTTCTGAGAAAAGACAGTAAATCACAGCAAAAAATCTGCTAAGAGTACAGAAAAAGGCTTCTTTTTCTTTTTCAAACAAATGGTAAATTCTTAGATATTCAGTTTTCTGACACAGCAGGCTGAAAACAGGTCATGAGCAGAAATAACTGCATCGTTATACTTGTCTTAGTTTTGTCTGGTTCAGTTGTTGAGCAGTTATACAGGTTCGTGTCCCACAGTATCAATATAGATGTGCATGCAATGCTGGAGGCCATTTTGAATGGATCACTGCTCACATTTTGATGGTGTTCTCAAGGAGATGATAAGGAAAAAAAAATAGCAGTGTATTTTAGGTCTAGGAGTACTCAGCTTAATGCCATATTAAAATGGGGAGGTGGAGATGTACATCATACCGTTACCTGACCTGGAACTAATATGACAGTATAAGTTTTAGAAATGTGACTTGTAATTCTGAAATACTTCAGAAACTTGGTTTGCTCATTTGCTTCAGGCAGAATTAGGACACAGAACTCTTTTCTACCAAGGCCTTTCCAATAATGCAAACTACAGTGTTATATTGCTTATTATAGAGTTGTGGTGAGTAGACCCAATAAGATGCTAAAATGACAACACTTGTAACAATTAACTAATGCCACAATATTCACAGAAGAAAGCTTTCTTTGATCTACCTCACTTTAAATTTCATAGAGCTCTGTGGTAAGGATGTCTTAAACATGTACTGTGCAACTCTGACAAGGCTTTCCCAAAGATGCTGCTGCTGTTGTTGTTGTTGGGGAATGGGGTAGAGTGTGGCGGGACTCCACACAAGAGGTCCCACAGAGATGAAAAATGATCCCTGAGCACCACTCGCTGAGTTTTTCTGGCCAGGAACAACTGGAACCATTCAAGAACAGTCCCGCCCACCTCAGCACGGTCCCACAGGCGAGTCACCATCTCATGGTCAGCGGTATCAAAAGCAGCCAACAGATCTAATAGAATCAGCAGGGTCGAACAACACTGATCTAATTTACGGCAAAGGTCATCGACCACAGCCACAAGCGCAGTCTCAGTGCCATAACCTGGACAAAAGCCGGACTGCGAGGGATCCAGAAAACTGAGTCGGTCCAGATGGTCCTGCAACTGCCAAGCCACTACCCATTCAATAACCTTCCCTAAAAAGGGAAGGTTAGAGACAGGCCTATAACATGTGAGGGAGTCAACGTCTAGAGATGGTTTTTTGAGCAGGGGCCAGACCACCGCCTCTTTAAGACAGCTCAGCACCCTGCCCTCCCAAAGGGAGGCACTGACCACCCCGCCACCAATGGCCCCAGCATCTCCCGGCTGACCTTGAACAGGCTGGACGGGCACAGGTCCAGTTCACGAGAGGTGGCTCTGACCATCCCAAGAACATCCTCTGCATCAGCAGGCAAGACACCCTGAAACCCCCATAAAGTAGGACATGATGGGGCTTCCATAACCTCTGGTTCTCCTATTGTAGTCAGCCTGACATTGATACTAAAAGAGATTATAAAGCAGTCCATCTACAAACATCTAGAAAACAATGCAGTGATTACTTGAAGCCAACAAGGATTTGTCAAGAATAAGTCATGCCAGACTAATCTTATCTCCTTTTTTGATTGAGTTACTAGTTTAGTGGATCATGGGAACACTATGGGCATACTATATCTTGAAGCATTTGTGTCCTCCATGATACCCTTGTTGACAAGCTATTAAAATGCGGGTTAGATGATAATGCCATTCGGTGGATTTACAGCTGGTTAAAGAACTGTACTTAAAGAGTGCTCATCAATGGCTCCTCATCAATCTGGAGGGATGTGTTGAGCGGGGTGCCGCAGGGCTCTGTCCTGGATCTGGTACTGTTCAACCTCTTCATTAATAACTTTTATCAGGGAGTAGAGGGGATGCTTATTATATCTGCAGATGACACAAAACTGGGAGGGATAGCTAACACCTTAGAAGATGGAAATAAAATTCAAAAATGATCTTGATAAGTTGGAAAACTGGGCTGAAACTAACAACATGAAGTTCAACAGAGAAAAATGTAAAATTCTGCATTTAGGTAAGAAAATCAAATGTACAAATACAGGATGGGGGATACCTGGCTTTGGCAGAAATACATGTGAAAAGGATCTGGGGATTGTATTTGATCAGAAATAGAACATGTCAATAGTGTGATGCAGCTGCAAAAAAAGGCTAATTCAGTTTTAGGCTGCATTAACAGAAGCATCACTTCCAAGTCTCGAGAAGTAATAGTTCCACTCTATTTTGCGCTGGTCAGACCTCATTCTGGAGTACTGTGTCCCATTCTGGTAAACCTGTTAGAGGCAGCTAATGCACAATCTTCTGTCCTCTTTTGGAAGCTTATTCATCAGTATTTGGGGGGGAAGAATGTGGAGAGTAGGCAGGGGCTTATATCTAAGGAGGCTTGGCAAACACATTTTGCTGCTCTTTTCTCCCCAATAAGTGTAGGCTCGACTGAGATCCAACTTGCTTCTTACTAGTGGTGGGACCCCGGGCCCATTACCGGCTACCGGATTTACCGGTTACCGGTTCTGCGAAAACCGGATTCAATCCGGTATGCCGGTACCGGATTTATTTCATTGGTTTCAATGGGGCGCTGTGTCCCCATTGAAACCAATGAAATAAATTAATTCCCTCCCCCTCCCCCGCTGTGCGGGTGGAAGGGGAGACACCCCCACCCACCCTGCCCAGCCTGGATTTTTGTTTTAAAAAAGACAAGAGTAAGACCCAGAGGCGAGGCAAGCCCACCCCCCAGCACCAGCGGCCGCGACGTCCCCGCAGCTGCCGGTAAGTATGACCCGATCCCTGGGGGGGGTGTCTAACACCCCCACCCCTCCCAGGGATCACCCCTACTAACGTTCAGTGCGCCGCTTACCTTTGGGAGCTCCAGCGGCGGCGGGCGGTCCGGAGGCCTCAGCGCCGGCTGTGGCTGCCGGCGTCAGGACGCTCTAGGTCTTCCGGGGAAACCCGGAAGTTCCCCGGAAGGCCTAGAGCGTCCTGACGCCAGCAGCCACAGCCGGCGCTGAGGCCGCCAGACCGCC
>QEPC01001413.1:361847-403325 GCA_003113815.1 Sphenodon punctatus
CCGCCGCCGCCGGAGCTCCCAAAGGTAAGCGGCGCACTGAACGTTAGTAGGGGTGATCCCTGGGGGGGGTGTTAAACACCCCCCCCCAGGGATTGGGTCATACTTACGGGCGGCTGCGGGGACGCCACGGCCGCTGGTGCTGGGGGGTCGCCTCGCCTCTGGGTCTTACTCTTGTCTTTTTTAAAACAAAAATTCAGGCTGGGCAGGGTGGGTGGGGGGTGTCCCCCCTTCCACCCGCGCAGCCTGGACTCAGGGAGGGTTGTTTTTTTAAAAACTTTGCTGGGGCTTTAAGTTTTTTTACATTGCAGCCATTTTTAAATGGCTGCAATGCAAAAAAAATCCGGTACCCCGGAATCCGGTACCCGGTCCGGATTACCGGGTCGAATCTGATAATGCCGGTACGCCCGATACCGGCATTATCGGATACCGGATTCTACCGGTTTCCCACCCCTACTTCTTACGATCAATTTCCAAGTTGGAAGGACGTATCAAGAGAAGAGATTCTGGTTCTGATTCAGGGGCTCAGGATGGGTAAGGCCCCGGGGCTGGATTTTGTATCCGTAGAATTAATCAAGACCACGCCTGATTGGTGGGCCAGTATTCTGGCTCCACTGTTTACACATATTAACGCGGTTGGACGAATACCTGTAGTTTGGCTAAAAAGTATAGTTCTTCCTATTTACAAAAAGGGAGATCCTTCTCTTCCCTCTAATTTCCGCCCGATTAGTCTTATAAGTACTTTGAGTAAGCTTTATGCGAGGTATTTGTTGGGGCGGTTACAATGCTGGTTGGACCGAAATCAAATCATCGAACCTGAGCAGGCCGGCTTTATGCAAGGCCGATGGACAATCGACCAAGTCAATTTGTTATACTCCTTGTTGGGGAAATATACCAAATTCAAAAGGAAACTGTATCTCTGTTTCGTTGATTTGAGAGCTGCTTTTGATTTGGTCAATAGAGAACGACTGTGGCAAAAGCTGAGGGTATTACAAATTGACCCCAGATTATTATTTCTTATTATCGCACTTCATACAAACAACCTTTTGCAGGTCCGATATACATCAGCAAATCTGCTTACTGATAACGTGGAAGTGAAGAGAGGAGTAAGACAGGGATGCATACTTGCCCCTACACTGTTTAATTTGTATTTAAACGGGGTCATAGCATATCTAAATTCATTCGATTTGCATGCGCCCAAAATAGGTGAACGTCGGGTGCCTGCTCTACTCTACGCAGATGACACTATTTTATTGTTACAATCGCCGATTGGTTTAAAGAAAGCTATGAGTAGTTTGAATATATATTGTAAGCAAGAATATCTAGAAATTAATTATTCAAAAACTAAAACTATGACTGTGGGGGCAGGAATAAAATTTCTTTCTGAGAAATGGCATATTGAGAATCATGACATAGAGCAGGTGAAGTCCTTTAGATACCTGGGTATAGTAATTTCTGCAAATCTTTCTTGGTCAGCCCATTTCAAAGCTGTCGTCGATACTTCATCGAAGACGATATCAATGCTTTTGAAATTTTACTATTCAAAGGGGGGAAGTTGATTCCCCCAGCTTTAAAACTCTACCGGGCAAAAGTAATTACTATGATAGCTTATGGTTTCCCTATCTGGGGCTGGGACTATTTGGACAAAGTAGAATTCATTCAAAATAAAATGCTGTGTGCGTTATTAGGAGTACCTACAGGTACGCCACAGATACTTACAAGACTTGAACTTGGATGCTCCCCCTTAAGTTCAATTATGCTTTGCTTTTGGCTGAAATATTGGGTGAAAAATGTGTTTTTTGTACATTTTGGAAACCCTTTAATGAGATTAGCGGTGCGGGAAGGTCTAATGGCTTCTCAGACCATTAGGTTTACGGAGGAATTGAATAAGTTAGGGCTGGAGTTGGGTCTCCTTAAAACCCTAGGATAAACCAGAGAATCAGGGACCAGACAAAGCAGCTGGAGAGTGCTAGACTAGACTCCTAGAGGGTGGCTCCAATGTATAAAGATCTAGGGATTCCTATTGGCCGATTTAGTTATTTGGCCTCCTGGACTGATTTTCCTATCAGGTTGGCTTTTGCTTGGTTTCGACTCAATGTTTTTTCCCTCGGCAGCTCAGGAAGGGCGTTTTCTGGGCCGCCCTAGAGAGGAACGGCTTTGCCCACTTTGTCTTCGTGGGGAGGTGGAATTTTGCGAACATGTCTTCTTCTCGTGTCCAGCCTATGAGTCTCCTAGGAGTAGATATTTACAAGTTTATATGGATAATACTAGTTGTCAAATATTAAGTTATTTTTTAATGGATCTCTTGAACCCTTGTGATTCGAGGAAATCTCGAGCTGTGGCTGCTTTTTGTTTGAAGTCAATGCATATCCGACAATGTTTTCTAGATGGTCAATGTTCTCACTAGAGTGAACTGTTATCTTAGAATAATTGGTGAAAGCTGACACCTCCACTTGGACTTTGAGCACTAACCTAGGAGGTCAGACAGTCTACAAATAATTGTAGAAAATTGGTGAACTTGAACTTTGGGAGCTATAGACTTTTAATTTAAAAATTTTACTTTATTCTATTGTGTATTTGTGTATGCTGTATTTTGGTAAAAATTGTGAAAACCTATTGGTTATACAATAAAGTCTAAATGTAAATGTGTCCCATTCTGGGCACCACACCTTAAGAAGGGCAGTGAAAAATTGGAACGGGTTCAGAGGAGGGCGACAAAAATGGTCAGGGGTCTGGAAACCAAGTCCTATGAGGAAAGGTTAAAGGAGCAGGGTATGCTTATTCATATTTATTCATTCATTCTTTTAATTTCTTGGCCGCCCCCTCCTGCTACAACAACTCGAGCTTGAAAAGAGAAGACTAAGGGTACACCTGATAGCAGTCTTCCACTACCTGAAGGGCTGTCACAGAGAGAATGGCAAAGGCTTGTTCTCTCTTGCCCCTGAAGACAAGACTAGAAATAATGGGCTCAAATTACAAGAAAGCAGATTTTGGTTAAACATTAGAAAAAACGTCCTAATGGTAAAAGCTGTTCGACAGTGGAACAAATTACCTAGGCAGGTGGTGGGCTCTGCTTCATTGGCAGTTTTCAGACAGAGGCTGGACAGCTATCTGTCAGGGATGCTGTAGCTGTGGATTTCCTGCATTGAGCAGGGGGTTGGACTTAGATGACCTCTGAAGTCACTTCCAACTGTATGATTATATGGCCTTTTTTAATCGGACTGCCCTCCTCACCTGCCCCCGCCCCCAGCAGCGGTCTGTGGTTGCGCTGCTGCCAGGGCAGTGTAGGGGGGGGCAGGTACAGATGCGCGCACATCTGTCCCCTACCTATTCCAAACCCACCCATGCCCCCACATGGAGCAACCTTCGTTTTTCACCGGTTGCTATGTGCGGGGGCGATGGGTGGGAATGGGTGGAGGTGCATGTTTCATGGAAGCACGCATGCACCCACGCCCACCCACCTGCTGCCACTTTCAAACAGGACACATCCACCCATGTCCACTGCGTGGGCATGAATAGGTGTGTCTCGTTTTTTAAAAAAGCCTATGATTCCATTAAAGTTTTTGTTTACTACTAATAAAAATGTGTCAAATGTGTGGTGCAGTAAACAAGGGTTGGGTGGGTTATTGCCTACTGGAGGTTACTGTTACAATCAACCAGCAGATTAGATTAGACTACAGATTATGTGGAAGTCCTTTGCCTGTAGGTCAGCTTTAAATTTGTCATCTGCCCACTGTTCCCGAGGCCTACTGTTATGTAAACTGAGTGAGGCAGTTCAGGTCCAAAAGGATACGTTTGTAAGTAGCTGCCACCACAGCTAACATCCCTTAGAGTATCTTCGACACACAGTCAATGATTATTGGAAATGCACAGCTTTCTTATCCTGAGGGTAGGTGAGGGACATGACCGTGAGAATGAATGGAAGCTCTCAATGTATGTGCATATCAGGTATCTGATCTTGGGTGGGGGTGGGGAATAGGGGATTTCATCTTTTCCCTCCTGTCAATTTATACCAACCATTGGTATTAATTTAACATTAAGAAGAAGACAGAAACTAGTAAATAGGAATCAAATGTTACAGTCATCAGCAATGCAGGTCAACATGCAGCTATCATCATCAATTAAAAACAGAAACTTCTTGAACCTCCTTAACCACAGTGAAACTCATAACACGCAGAGTAGAAGATAACATACCCACACAAAGCACCTGTTGTTACAACTAGCCAGGCAGAAATTGAAGGACTGTAGTCTTCAGACACCGGCAAAATCTATATTCTGCTATACCATCATCCTTCCATTAGAATGGTTACTACAACAAAGGTATTCTAGAGAGAGAGTGTGTGGTTGTCATGCAGGTCCCAAAAGTAAGAGATGGAGACAACATAGTTCAGATGACAACTTTTATTGGACCGACTTGCATATCCCTACCACTAGACATTGATACAATAAAAGTTGTAATCTGAACTACCTTGTCTCCATCTGTTAATACAACAAATAAATACTTTCTGCTTTGTTAAAGGCCTCATTGAGATTTTGGAGTCTGTGAAAAAGATGAAACTTCATGAAAATATACTAGCATGCAATGAGGGACCTTAAATCTGTGCTGATTGTCCTATAGACATGCTCATGCATTAAATTCATGTAAATATTATATGCAGAACTGAGAAAACAGCAGCATGCAATGCACATCACACAGCCTTGTACTGCAATACCAGTCTGATAACATGTGCCTAAACTGATCAGATCAGCATGCACCCCTCTTGTCTCATTACTCATTCAGAATGTGAGATCTGGATCATTAAGCTAGGCACTAATTTGTTCCTAAACTGTGCTCATTCATCATTAGTAGACAGTTAGAGGTTGATCAAGTCAGTTGTAGAACACTTCTGTGACCCACCTATGAATTGTATACTTTCTGCATGACTTACCAATTAAATTGTCTAAAAGTTATTTTGATAGTTAGGTAACCTTTCGACTATTATATAAAGCTTTTTTATTTTTTTAAATAATATATATTTTATTTATTTATTCATTTATTTATTTGTGAGTTTCATCTGAGAGGCCACTGGTTGCTATACTTCCAGAAGGAATTTCTTCTTCTGGTGCAGAGTTATGTTTATATACTAATCCTTTTAAAACACTGTTTTCAATTAACATGAAAGTATCACCTGAGTGACATTTTAACAGAAGGGCATAGTTAGAGACTTTGGCCCTTTTCAAATGGGCGCAAGTGCCGTTTGTGAGGGGATGGGTGGGCGCCGCAGTGGGTGGGCAGACGGCCCATTGCATGGACACCCACCCATCTCCATGCACAGAGACACCTCCATTTTCTCCAATGCCTCCGTGCGTGGGCGATGGGTGGAGCGCGGGAGCATGCATGCACCCCCCACCTGCCATGATGGTCACATGGACCCCCCCCCCCACCACTGTCACCCCACCCGCACACGTGGCCGAGGGGAGAAGTGGCCATGTAAAAAGGGCCTTTATATGAGAGGTTTCGTTTTAGAAGATTTGCATATTCTTCCTATGAAATAAGCTGGTGTTTGGGATCCTCAGATTAATAAATCCTACCCCAGCTCTTGTATATTTGATAACCTATTATCATCTTGCTTCATTACTCCCTTCCATGTGTGTCCAGAATGTGCCAATGGTATTGCAAACTGCTGTTTTGTTCATGGCAGAACAACTTTTTAAAACAAGGACTTAAATCATACCAGCATTAATTGGTAACTTTAAGTCTTTTTTCTTCTTCTTCTTCGAATTCTGTAGTACAGAAATATTTTGATAAAAAAATGCCCACATGTATAAATGCCATCACAGTTTGGAAATTCATTTAAATGTACAATGACTAAGCTGTCTAACATGCGACGGGGAAAAATCGATTTAGCTTCTACTATTGGAAAAGACCTGTGTTTGCTTCTTTTGCCTAGTTGTATTCATCTATAGTACTCAATGGGACTGTAGATTATAAGACTGTCAGACTCTAGCTAGAGATGGCAAGGACTCACAAAATCATTAAGCTTATCCCCAAGCAACTGCAGAACATACCATGCCATTGAAGACCTAGCCAACACCTAACTGCATAATCACCATTATTCCCAGGATACTGATTTTGCCATTGCACAGAACAGCCCTGCCAAGAAAGAAACAATCTAAATGTAGGTCTAGATTTTCACATGTACAGGCCTAGTGAGTTACCTGCTTTTTCAGAGGGCAGGGAGGTGCTGTCATCTGTTGTGTCCAAAATAACAGCCAGCCCCGCAGAGTAAGAGGGGAGAATGCTGGTACTGAGATCTACCCGGGTTAGGCTTTCTGGCTCCCTCTCCATGCCCCCTAGACCACCACCAGCTTTTGCATTGTCGACCTCCATCTTTTTCTGACTATTTTCTTGTGGAGTCTGAACAACATGTACTATACTCTGCTTGATGAGGTCGCAGTTCTGAAAAACAAAAATAAAATGCTTGTAAATAATTAATATTGACACAAAAGAAAAAACTCCTGTCTCCAATTTGGTATTTGTTAAATGTTTTCCAATCTATTTCATGTAGAATTTCAATGAGCAGTAATGGAGTTTAAGGAAAAGTGACAAGCTGAAATTGCTAGAATTGGGATTACATGCACTAGGTACAGGGTTGCAATGCTTACACGTTCTAAATGTTTAACAAGGAAATATGGAGCAGAGCCAACAGTTTGGAAATTTTATATATATTCTGAGTGGGTGAAAGTCAGGGAGGAGGTGAACTCGTACGAAGGAAAAACCCGCATACGGAAACATTATAAAGTCATATACTAAGGAAATTCAGTATAGAAGAATTTGTACAGAAAGTTTTAGTGGGCTTAAGACACCGATAAGCCCTTCTTCAGTAACATTTGGACCATTTCAAATTATTTATTATTCATTATTACTATTATTAACTATGTGCATAGCACCAGCAATGTACCTTACACTAAACAGACATTAATTAGAGAGTTCCCTGCCACGAGAGGCTTACAATCTAGGAGCAACAGGAGAGGGGAAACAAGGTTGTGTGCCTCATAAGAACTGCTGCCATCCTCAGGATTCTCAAGGCTGCTGCTTAAAAAAATAGAAAACTGTACAGCACAACTTGTAGACTATGTTTATTCATTAATCTAAAACCCACAATAATAGTTATGATTCTGAAACTACTCCAAGAAATGGATAGTGCATGAATGGTAGAATAGTAGATATAGGATAACGCACATTGGGTGTCACTATAGTTAAGTAATTACTATGTCAGACTTTTGCAAAGTGTGCACAAATTCAAGGTGCTTAGTCTAAAACATAGACACAAGACTTCTTTTTTAATTATCTAATACCAGATGATATTTCCACGGCTCAGTTAAAGGAGGATCCCTCTCTCTAATTGGTTACATTGATTACATTTCATTTTCATTTAATTTTACCAAATTTATTTGTCACCCACTCCTGGCACAGCAACTTGGGGCGCCTTATATTTTAACATATGAAACATAATAAAACATATCTAATACAAAACCAATAAATAATAATATAAGACACAGTAAACCCCAAAGCAAAGCCCCCTTGCCAAAAACCTGCCTTACCCGTCTCCCTTGCCAAAAATCTGGCAGAACAGCTAGGTCTTACATGGTCATCGGAAAGAGGGGAGGACTGGGGTCAGGTGGACCTCCATCAGGAGGAAGTTCCACAGTCGAGGAGCGGCCACCGGGAATGCCCCCCTCATTGTCGCCACCCGGGATATTCGTGGAACTTCGTGGAGGGTGTTCCCAGCCAATCGCAGGGGCCAGTCCAAGACCCGGAGGGTGAGGCGATCCCGCAGATAGTTGGGGCCCAGGCCCTTTTAGGGCTTTATCGGGGCCTGGAAAACTATAGGTAGCATTTCAAATGGTTATATAAGTAAAAGCTGCAGAATTTGATTCTTAAAATATATCAAAGACCCTCCCTTATCTATCAACCCATCCCACACACACCCCTCCTGCCAAATGCCTGGTGGAAGAGCCAGGATTTACAATTTCATGAGAAGGCGAGGAGATTTGGGCCAAGGTGAACCTCCACCGGGAGGGAGTTGCAGAGCGACGGTGCGGCCGCTGAGAACGCCCTCCTGTCCGTCCGAGCGTTATAGTGAGAGTATAGTGTAAACACAATACTGTTTACAAGATTCAAATTAACAAATACAAAGTAGGTAGGATGTTAAAGCTTCTAGAGAAGAAATAAATCACAAATCAACGTTTTATCAGAAAGTAAGGAGTAAGGAGTTTTATCAGGAGTAAGGATATTATAAGCTGTATTATTATAAGGAGGTGACTGTAGGTATCAAAGAAGGAGGATGGCTTTTTATACACTGTCATTTCCAATTTGTGTTAAATTTTATATAGTACTAATGAAAGGTTATTGTTTTGTCAATCACAGCTCTACTAAAAACACCTTCATTTCAATTTAAACTGTCCTTTGTCATTCCAGGGAGATGAACGGTGAACAAGCTCACACTGAACTCTCTCGAGATATATTAGAACGCTTTAGCACAAAGTTTCCTGCTACGCTTCCTCTTCACCTCACCAGTCATTCTGCTGAGCAGCAATTTTAAGCTTAATTATCACACTTTACTTGTCAACATGAACTATTCAGAAGAATTTTTTACAGGAAAACTAACAGGGATGGAGGCCAGATTTCAAAGTTATTTTCCTTAGGCTCCTTTGAAAACACTAGCACATTAACTGACATTTTGGGGAAGAAGGTGAAACCATCAGGGAGGTAAACTGGGAAATGTTACTTGAATGCTATAGGTTGGTTTAAAAATACCATTAGTAGCCAGGGATCAATACATATTAAACCACAAAATAAACTTTCAGGAAATAAAGAAGTGTGCTCTCACAGGAGTAACAGCAAAAGTGACTATGAGTGTTAACAAACGAGACAGTAGTCCACACCAAGTAGATGTCCACCTGCCCGTTTATTAGGTGTTCACCCCCACTGGCCACGTTGTCGCCACCCACCAGACACAATCAGGTCTCAGAGCATGCAGAGACCGCTGTGCGGGCAAATGTGGGCTAATGTGCATGAATATGTCCACGTCCCATCAATTAGGCTGCATGCAGCACTGCATGCCTTCAGGTCCACCAGCACCATAGAGTTGCAGGCAAAAAGCTAGGAGCGTACCAAAGAGCGATCACTTCTTCCTGCCACTCTCTCTGCTCTTGTTCTCACTGGTGTGCGTGTAACATCCAGCTTAAAACACCAACACACACTAAATTCAGACATGCGTTGTCCCAGCTCGTTCTGGTTTGTAGCACATGCCCAACATTTGCTCTTCACAACCTGTTGCCTTCTCTGGAGTGACTTCCACAGTCTTTTCATTGCGATAACCATGGCTCAGAACAGCAGCAAGGCAACTATGGTAAGTTAATGCACCTGGGGGAAGGGCTGAATTCACATAGCTGCATGACAAAGGCATCTGTTTACTGTTATCTAATTATGGGGCGGGGAGTTCTTTACTGTGTTCACAGGTGGCTAGGAAAGCACTGGGGAGCAGAAGGATAGTCCCTGGGATACAGCAGCACCAGATGCAAATGAATGTACAAGAAGTTGATGGGAAGGTACCATGGTGGGCCCACAGGATGGAGGGGAGGGAAAGGCATCATGGCGGGACAGCAGATTGAGTGAGGGGAGAGGCACCATGGTGGGTCTATGGGGGTGGGTGAGGTGGAGAGGCAACATGGCAGGCTGGTGGGAGGGGAGAGGGAAGGCACCATGGTGGGACTGGCGGGATGTGTGTGCAAGACAAAATGGCAGCATGGGGAGGAGGGGTGCGTGTGGCAGTGCTTGATTTCTGTATGTTCTTCACTTCTCTACAGCAATCACGGGAGAAGAACTGCATGGCACTAAGATCCTGCCACAGCAACTGTCCCAGCAGCATGATAGCCCAGGTATTCATATCTGCAGCCCTTTGGGCAGGTGGCGCACGGTTGGTATATTATTTGGCCAGGAGGGGTGGTTGATATATTTGGGTGGGAAGGGCAGGCGGAGACAAAACAACAGTGTGCGAAGTGGAAGCGGGGAGGTCTGAACTAATGGCTTTCCTTGTTGCCTTGCTACAGAACTGCAGAATGAGTGCCAACTGATCCCCCAGTACCCAGCGCCCAGCAGAACCAGGACTTGCAGGTCCACAACTGGTGGCACAGGATGGATTTGTCAAGGTTGCTGCTGTGGAAGACTATGCGGCAGGCAGACAAAATCCAGGACATCATTCAGGCCATGGCCCAGGAGCACAGCCAGCTTGTGAAGTAGAACACCACACGACATGAGGTCTTGGCTGCTGAAACCTGCCTGGACCGCCAATGAGAGGACAGGTACTGGGCCCGCCTCTGGCAACAGTTAGAGCAGATATTACCAAAGTTTCTTTTTCAGTAGAAAAAAAGGCTTTTTAGCTTTGGGCTAGAGGGAGATAACATGGAAACACCTGGTTTACAGGTGTCGATGTTAAAACAATAGTCTACAGCTGTTTTTATCTCTGAAGTAAGCCTGACGGTACTCCTTTTTACAGTAGACTTACAGCTTTTTTCATCGTTCCTTTTGCCTGTACAAGATGTTAAAGAACCATCCTTACACTCTATAGCAGGTCTTCCTTTCCTTATGCTAGTCTTTATTTTCTTTTTTAAAAGTGAGTGGTGTATTTCTTTGCTGTCATGAAATTCTGACATTCAAGGTCACAGCTTTTCCACAAGTTGTTACATATTATACAATATTTTGATAGCGAACCCTTTTTCTTTTTCTCTCCAACTTTAGTTACAATTTTCAGATTTGTGAACTCTCGTATGAGCATTTTGTAAGTGAAACACAGCTCCATATATTTTTTTGGCCAGATACTTACTTTTGCATAACGATGCTTCACAATAGTGCATATTTAAAATAGTTTTAATGTGTTTTTCAGACTACGCATATGTTTTAATTGTGTGCCGGTAAGCACAAATATAAAATACAAAGTTGATGCTCCACTAAAAGTATGAGACAATTAAAGTCCTTTGAACATCACTAGGCAGAAATAATACATTACATCTATATTATCTCACTACAATAATGGCCCTGTGAGTATGGAAAGCAATGGCATTTAAAGTCTTCATTGAAAGCATTTTCTATGGAAAACATTCTGTATGGAAATAAATTGCCTTTACATGGATTTTACATTGTTTAATTATATTTTATTGCATAGATTTTGTAAAGTGGCCGGTGGACCATTTGGCAGGTGCCGAATAATAAATATATTCTACAATATCATCATCATCGTACACAGAAGTTTAAACAAATGCACACTATAGGTACATTAAAAACATGAAACAATGGACTGATCTCTACTAGGCTACTTCTAAGTGTAGGCATGTCACAACACAATAAAGAGAAAGCACATGTTAAATGTACAATATGTGATATATGAGATAACGTATATGTAATGAGAAACTACTTATGCGTATTAATAATAATGATAATAATAATAATTGAACAGGTTATATCCTTCAATTATTACATTCCAATCATAGGAGTCATCTCACCAACTCTTACTAATACCTATTAAATCATGCTTACCGTCATGTATTATTTATTTATTTATTTATTTATTTATTTATTTTTCAAATTTATATTTTTCAAATGAGATCAAGTTTATTTAATTTATTTATTTATTTATATTTATTGGCCGCCCCCTCATGCCTACGGCATCCCGGGGCGGCGCACAACAAATAAAACAATACTAAAATACATAAAACATCATCAGTTATAAACAATTAAAACTACCCATGCCCATCCCATCCCAAAAATTCCCCCCCTCCCTTCGACGATAGAATATAGTTTTATTGATATCTTATGTTCTCCTGGCCTGGACAAAGGAAGCCAGACCTAACTTCGGTCAAGCAAAGGCAAAGAGCAGAGAGAGGGTCCAGAACAGACAACAGGCCTGAGATTGGATGTTTTCAGACGTGACGGGGCAGCTTCGCCCCGTCATGGAAACAACCCTGAGATTCCCTGCCGGGAACACGCCAGCACGGCCAACAGGCGTGCTGGCTGATCCCGGCGGGGAATCCGGGAGGGGCCGGGGCCGCGCAGTGCAACATGTGGCCGCACGGCCCTGCCCCCCCCACTCCCCCGCCGCCCGCCCTCTGGGGAGACGGGCGGGCGTTGCAGCCAATGCAGCCGCGGCGGCCGCCCAATTTGACCACGGCCCGGAATCCTGCCAGGGATTCCGGGCCGTGGTCACCGGCCAGACGTTACTTTTTGTTGGTTCCCGCTGGGGATCTCTTTGATCACGCTTTCGGGGATTGTCTGGCGGGGAGCCCCGGAAGCGTGGTTGAAATTGACCCCATGTGGGAACTGACCGTGGCGAACATCTGGCGGCTGCCTAACAGACGTTCAGGGCGCTTTGACCCCATGTGGGTATTGACAGGGGTTCACTGTGATCTCGTAATGTCTGAAAATACCCATTGTGAGGGAATTCAAGCTGAGATGACTCAACATGTGGATAAGGCGCCATCAGCATACTGACAAAGGCATAGCCAGACACTTAACATATACTTCCTGCTCAAACACCTAGAGTTGACAAAACAAAACCCATTGTGAACACACAAATGGGACATTTGCAACTCTTGCTCCTGATTTCCAGGTCAGGAAAGAACAATCAAGGAAAGATAAAGATGCTAATATGCTCAGGGCCCTTCCTCCCAGGAAGACACTCTTCTGATATGCTAAAGAACTGTGTGATGTCACCATGACATGGCATCTTGCTATTACTGACCTGTACCTCAGAATTGTATAAAGGACCTGGTCATACAACATGACTTTGGGTGAAGGCTGGTGGTCACCAGTTGGTGCATCACCTGGTTTCACTCCTTTCCAGACCTTGCACACATGGATCACAACTTATCTTCGCTCGCCAGAAGCTCTACTCCCCAGCACCAAAGGGCCCTCTCTCAGTCTTTTCCCTGAATCAGCCTGCATGCTTCCAGGATATGGCCAGTCACAAGACACGTAAGATATCTTTATCTGGGGACTATCTGTATAATACTGTGTGTGTAGTATAATCCTGCCAAGAATAACAAACCAAGGTGTGCCGTTCCAATAAAGTTTTGTTTTTGTACCACACTGGAGTGGTGTTTTATGACGATCTTGATCCCATATGTGATACATTATTTGATACATCCCCACCTTCCCCTCCGAAGGCCTGGGCAAAAAGCCAGGTCTTACAGGCTTGGCGAAAAGCCATCAGACCCGGTGCCAGGCGAGCTTCCTCCGGGAGGGAGTTCCAAAGCCGCGGCCCAGCCACCAAGAACACCCTCTCCATTGTGGCCCACCGTTTAACACGGGGAACCTCCAGGAAAGCACCCCCAGCAGACCGCAGGGGCCGTCCTGGGGTGCAGAAGGTGAGGCGGTCCCCAAGGTATGAGGGTCCCAGACCGTATAGAGCTTTATAGACCAACACCAACACCTTGAACCTGGCTCAGTACGCTATAGGCAGCCAGTGCAGAGTGCAAAGCACAGGTGTAATATGCTCCCGTCGCCTCGTCCCCGTAAACTGCAGCCTCCGAACCAGAATCAAGGGAAGCCCACGTAGAGCGCGTTGCAGTAGTCTAGCCTCGAGGTGATGAAGTTCATCCTGTTTATTTCCTATACTCTGTGGATCGAAGACCATGAGATTTACACTCCAATGGCTCTTTGCTGCAATGAAGTACTGCACTTCACTGTACTTTATTAATCATATTAATATAAAAATGGGAGGGATTCATATTAACATATAGTAAATATATATTATATGTGAACAACTGCAGGGTAGCTCCGGGGCACTCCCGCCCATGTGTTAACACCCAATAGCAAAAAAAAAATATCACTTTTATAACACAGTTTTGACTACATTTTGGTTTTTATTACAACATATCTTTGCTTCAGCAAGAAAAATATTCTTTCATTGTTTGTACAACCAAAGGTGGCATAAAGACTACACATGATAGTTCTGATTCAAAAAAAGAATACCTTCGAATTTCTCTCTGATCCAGTACGGGTGTACATGTCATTTTCATTATTGCAATAACAAAAACAACAAAAAATAACAAAATCAATAACGATAACTACTGCAACGCGCTCTATGTGGGGCTTCCCTTGATTCTGGTTTGGAGGCTGCAGTTTACAGGGATGAGGCGACGGGAGCATATTACACCTGTGCTTCGCGCTCTGCACTGGCTGCCTATAGCGTACTGAGCCAGGTCTGGGCCCCTCATACCTCAGGGACCGCCTCGCCCTCCGCGCCCCAGAGCGGCTCCTTCGGTCTGCCAGGGGTGCCTTCTTGGAGGTCCCCCGTGTTAAGCGGGGGCCCACAATGGAGAGGGCATTGTCGGTGGCCATGCCGCGCCTTTGTAACTCCCTTCCGGAGGAAGCTTGCCTGGCCTCTAGCCTGTTGACATTCCGGTGAAGTTGCAAAACCTGGCTGTTTGCCCAGGCATTTGGGGAGGGTGGGAGGAGTTTTTTTTTAGCTCCTCCATCTGTTTTGTTATTTATTATATATTATTTATGATATTTAGCCCTGTTTGAATATTTTAATATTATTGTTATGAAATGTTTTAAATTGTTTTTATTGTATTTTACTTGTTGGAAGCCGCCCTGGGCTGCTTTGCAGGAGGGGCGGGGTATAAATTTATTAAATAAATAAATAAATAAATAAAACTTAAGTCGTTATTGATTTCATTATTGCCTGGCAGCCTGGTAGGTGTTTTTTGGAGAGAAATGTGGAGAGGGGAAGAGGGAGCAGACATCTCAGAGTCAGAAACAGAGTTGAACTCTTGAATTGGGAGGGGAAGGACCTGATGGATGTATCTCTGGCCAATGAGCAGCGCAAGCGGATTCCAGCAGTTGAATGGCACCCTGTGATTCCTCAATGCCACTTCCTCCCAGAACCAATCAGGAGGGCTCTGGGGAAGGGCACTGCAACCCTTAATATTGTAGAGCTGGGCTACTTCACTCTGTGCTAGCTCTCTTGCTTGTCAGGGTGCGTTTGCAGAAGCTGCTGGTGCTTGCACTAGGAATCTACCTATCTATCCATCCCTTATTCCCTTCCCTACCACCCAATCCTTTTTCCTTAGGTACATACATTTATATATATATATATATATATATATATATATATATATATATATATATATATATATATATATATATATAGACAGAAAGAGAGAGAGAGAGATTAGAGATAGTAGATATACCTCTGAGTTTTCCTTTTCCCTTCCCGTCTGTCTCCCTTGTCCATATATTATATAGATATATTTTATAGGTTAGGTTTAGCTTTAATTGTGTATATATTATATAAATAAAACTACATATTGTGTACAGTATATATTATTGTGTGCAGTTCTTTCTGTATCACAATGAAAAGGGGAAGGAGTTCAACTTCTGACAATAATTCTTCATTGGTACACAAAATCAATACCGACACCAAAAATAAAATCTTCGTTTGAAATCGGTACCGATATCGTCAACAATTAAAAAAAATTACATTTTGTTATTAACGAAAATGACACATTTAAATAACGATAATGAAAAATGACATGGGGCTCTGGTGCACACCCCTATGATCCAGTGCTAGACTGGTTGGTGATCTAGAAAAAGGACAGATTAGTTAAACAGAAGCCAGGGTGGTCCTGCATTTTGTTTACTGACAGTAATACTAGGATTCAAACTACTTCTGTAAATTCTTTTGGGTTTTGCCTTTAGGTAGTAGTATAGACAAAAAAGGAATGAGCAATTAATTCTGCCGATGTCTCATTTTCTGTATGCATTTGTTTTCTTCCACAAAAAAGGTGTCTCTTGTTAATATCTGTTAATAATGCAAAAGATATTGTCGTGTCTTATCTGTTGATCCAGTACCATTACCAGTACTATTTCAGAAAATGCTATCTATAGTCCTTAACTCAGATTTTTCCTTAAATCCCAATCTTTTGAGGTCATATCATGATATGAAAATCTCAGCTTTCATTTAAGAGAAAGCAAGTTTCCAGCATTCATGTCTGCAGAGAAAAACTTGAAAATGTGAACAAACTGTACCCTGAAGAAGACTCAGAAACCAAAGGGTGAGTAAAAAAATTTTTTTAAACTACTACAACAGCTACTAATAATAATAATTTCTAAAGTGCTACTAGTTGTACACAGTGCTGTACAGATATGCACACCATAAAAGACAGTTCCTGCTCCAAGGAGCTTACAATCTAGATAAAGTCTATCTCTTTATATAGTCCGGTGACAGTGACTGTCCAGAGACTGCCATTAGTGCAGAATGCTGAGGCCTGTCTCCTTACGCCCCGGATCTCCCCTCCTTCCATTGTATCTGTAAAATGTGGCTGTTCCGCCTGGCTTTTGGCAAGGGAGATGGGGTGTAGTGTGGGATGGGGAGGGGGTGCTTTGGTTTGTGCCTTCCCTTTTTATTGTATTTTATGGTTTTATTGATTTTATACATTATAACACTGTAAGCCATCCTGGGCTGCTTGGAGCCGGAGGGGCGAGGTAGTAAATGATTTTATAAATAAAATAAATCTCATAATTCTCTCATGTACAACTCATAAGGTACAGCCACATGAGACAGGGAGAGAAGGCTAACACGTGTTGATTAGCCGTACCTCTTTCTGGGCAGCTGTGCCATGCAATATAGGATATTTTCAGACTTTGACCCGCGTGGCCACCTGTGGTGCTATCACATCTGATCCCACGTGCCAGATGTTACCCCTGGCCGGATCAGGACTGTGGCAGTTTTTAGCCCTGGCTGTTACTCGGGCCCATTGCTGAGTTGCAGCCCAGGCTAAGTGTTGCAACAGCCCAGGAAAGCCATCTGTGGATGGGGTACAGTGGGCCATCACCTATGATGGCCCACTCTGCCTGACCTCAGTCCATGGCCAGGGCCACTGCAGCTGCCTATCAGGGCAGTGGGCGGGCAGCACTCAGCAGTGTGGGAGGTGGAGCCTGCAGACCCATGTCCGCATGACACCCCACCCCTCTCCCGCCCAGGACACAGACACATCTGTTTGGCAGCCAGACCAGATCCTGCCCGGGGTAAGGGCCCTCACCCCGGCCAGAATCAAAGCACCATCACGTTTAAAAATACCTGTAGTGGCTCATGTGCCCAGCGCCCACATTTTCCTCACCCTGTGGCAGGCGAATGACTAGCTGCTACATGACACATCCTTGGCATTGCGGAGCAGCCTTACCCCACATGGGCACATGAGCCACTTGAGCAAGGCTGCCTAGGGCAGGGAAACTCATGTGCCTATCTGCGCTTGAACGGCCACGTGGGGACCACCACTGCATGGCCTTGACCAGCGGGTGCTGTCGCTCATCGTGCATGGCCATGTCCTAGCTGGAGTCAGAGGGCCTAGTCAAGAAGCAAATGCCAGCCAAGTATATTCCTTTCTCTATGTGAAAAAATGCCCATGAACACCAGTTCTATATTTCCTCCACATCTAAATCAAAATCAGATCCCCAAGATAGGCTGAATTTAAATTTTCATTCTGCAACGAAGACAAAGAGCTGAGACTGCTTTATGCCTCTGTTCTTGGATCAGATGTAATGCAAGATATAGCCCATCACTAATTCTTCTCTTTACCTGAAGATTCCCATTTCCCCCTCAAGTACACACCAAATACTGGGAGCAATTTACCCCTAGATAACCTAACCCAGAGACAGTATTCCCATGGGTAATGCTCTTCTTTTGTGACTGGTGGAACAGATGTTATTTATCATTACCTTCACCACAACCCATAGGAGTTATGGGAGCTGTCACCTGTAGGTACGTTACCTGTAAAGTGCACTTGTGGCAACCACCATACCCTGCCACTTGGGGTATTTACTGCAATGGATAATTTAACCCCTGGGTAACTGTTCATGTGAGTGTTCCCATTTGAGAGGAAGGTAATCTGTAGCAGTCACATGAACATGTTACCAGGGCTTAGCACTCCCAGTGTCTTGTATGAACAGGCCCTGAGTTATTAGTCTTGTGGATTCCACAATATAAGACACTCGCATAAGGCTGCTAAAGCAAGACAAAAGTTGAATAAAACCAATATAACCACTGACTCTCCAGTACCTTGCTATTGGAATCAACACACACTGTGATGAGGACTGGGCTACATGTAGACTACAGGTCTAACAAATATGTAAAGGTAAAGTTTAAACATGTATGTAATCTGAAAGCAGAGAATAGGGATGGGCGAACAGATCGCGGTTCGGGTTCGTCCGTTTGGTTCGGCTGCGTTCGGTTCGTCCGTTCAGTTCGGCAGTTTGGCTAGTTCGCCGAGTTCGGGTTCGGCTCGGTCGTCCAAACAGGCCGTTCGGCTGTTCAGTTCGGCCGTTCGGCTGTGTTCGGGAAGTGTTGTTATGGGGTGTTTTTGTTTTTTATATGGTTTTTTATTGGGTTTTATATGGTTTCTTTTGTTTTTTATTTGGGTTTTTGGTTTTTATATGGGTTTTTGAAATTTTTTTAATCTAATATATATATCTATCTACACTAAATCTAACTGCTATTAACTATTCTAAATGCTATGAACTAAATGGATTATCTAATGAGTACACAGACCTACTCCTACAAACACTAAAACTAAATCACTAACGCTATCTCTATCACTAAGCTAACTCCTACAACTCTCTTCTATCTATCTATCTATCTATCTATATCCCATATATATGGGATGGGGGGAATCACAAATAGAAGAGGAGTCTGTAGTGAAATACATACATTACATACTCAATGAGTCTGTACAGTGCATAACACAAGGTTTCAGTTTATGGTTTAAGTTTCATTTCATTACAAAACTGAAATGAAACTTAAAACAATCTAAAAATCCTACTCAACGCCTGCTGTTCAGGAACAGTGACTAGCTCAGAAGGTGTTGGAAAGGGGGGAGGCAGATAATTAGTTTCATTTCTTGCAAGCCTCACCACCCCTGGTGCCTGGAAGTCTGCCCCTCAGGGACTGACACCTCCCTGTAATGTTTGACCTTCCAGTGACCTTTTTTTGCCACCCGAACTCATCCGAACGCGATCTGAACTGACCAAACTGTTCGGCCATTTCGCCGTTCGGTGTTCGGTTTGTTCGGTTTGTTCGGTATGTTTGCGTTCGGGTTCGGTCGTCCGAACAGGCCAAATTCGGGCCAAACTCCGAACTGCCGAACCGCGTTCGCCCATCCGTAGCAGAGAACTGGAAACTCACTTCATGCAATGGAGGACTGCTAAGTTCATGACCTTGAGCAAATGTGTAATCAGAAAAAGCCTAAACACCTCTGCAGACAGTAGTCGACCATTGAGTTGCAAATGGATTTCTTCCTGTGGATGTGACTGAAAATCAAACAAAGGACCCCGGAAAGGTACTTAAGGGAGCTTGTTGAGCTTGAGCATCATCTTCATGAGAGCTATCTATTTCCAAACATACTATGCATAGACACTTAAGGTGACACTCTGAATGGAAAAGAAAGCATATGTGCAGTCTCCACAAGCAAGAAAAATAAACCCACCAAGCCTGGTTGTACTATTATTGTAACCCTCTAACACCCTAAGGACAGAGACCGTGTCTTAAAAGCAGCATGCAGAGAAAGAAAATCAATGGAAGAACAACAACACTCTCTTCTTTCCAATACCTCAGCCCAATGACCCAAAACAGGATAAGAAACTCGAATGCTTAACAAGGGAGGGGGAGTTTGCCCTGGCCACAATCCATAGTTTTCAATGGGACTACTCCAGAGTAAGTGGTTTGTGGATTGCAGCTCCTATCTTACAGAAGGAGCAAATCATGGGATATTATTAATTTCCAACAAGGGATTACACATAACAGAAACATTTAGCAGCTGAACAAAAAACCTGAAGGGAAAAATCAGTTATTCAATAATTCAGAAAATGAAGAAAACAAATGGTCTGATCTGGTATCAGGAGGAACCATTAGTGCAAACTCCTGCTTCCATGCAGAGTCACAACGGAGCCAACAGCTCTTTACATAGGGTTGGGAGGTTTACTTTAGCATATCCTAATACAAGATTGGGTAGGTCTGCTTACAATTTAAAAATCAGGATTCAGTGACCGGCTATTTTTATGAGGCTGTGCAGTGCACTTCTACTTGCTCCCAAATTCACTGTCTGTGAATTACTTGTTAATGTGCAACCAGGGATCAAAAGAGACAAAATGGTGAATTTACTGTTAACTCCTCCACATTCCCAAAGAAAAATACAGGATAGTACATGCAGAACTGCACTTTAACTATGTATTATAAAAAAACAGTGTTGTAAGAAAAATAATACGCCAGCATATTTGTGTGCTATTTTTCATATGGTAATCTCTTCCAAGCCTGTTCTTTCATTTAATTTAAATACTAACAAGGAAACAATAAAAAGCAAGTTTTAAAAAATATGAGCTATCCTGGAGTGTAAAAAGATTCATTGCTTTTTTAAACCAGAGCTAGTATTATTTTATGGATGTCCATTAGAGTCCCATAGACAGAATTTCACAGCAAATTAAAGGATCCAAGCATAATAATTTGCAGTTGTGCAGCTAGCAGTAAAGTTGAAAATGTTGTAGATGTAAATGAATTGCTCAGAACCATGGGACTTTTCAACTCCTTCCATCCACACATGACAGTTAGCAAGTCTTTGCTGTGGAGCAAAACCAAATGACTGTGTATAGTAAATGCACTTTGATTTGAGGGAGAAAAGAACAATGAATCACCAAAGCATCCTTAAAGTTCGAAAGATATCTTATTTCCAGACCTCTGCAGTTTAACATAGTCCCCTAGAGCTTCTTTTCCCCCTTCATTTTCTTTCTTCCTTTCTTTAAACACAACATCTAAATAAAGTGATGCTGGCAGACCAAGGTAGACATATTTTCCCCATATCAATCTGACTTTATATTTCTTTTACATTCAGTACAGTATCTCGTTACTTAAATGCAAATTATGGATATGTACGCAAAGCAGGATGAAGGTCCAATACATTAATATGGTATAGCTGGGGACACAGAAGGCATGGTTTTTTTTTATTTACTCTTCATTAAGTTTTATATTCTTTAGTTTCATTCTATTAATCAAGGATCCATCTTGACCACTTCTGCACTCCTCATTCTGAAAAGTTCTCCTCCCCATCAAATCATATTTAAATAACCAGTAGCACATTTTGGAAACAAGCTAAAGTTTCTGTTTCTATTTACAATGACTTATGAGTGAAAGAGATTATTTATGCATGGAGTGTTATACTTTGGTTTGTTGAATTGGAGGAACTGTCCCTTGATGATCAGATGACCTCCACCATACTTTACTATCTGGCAAGTGGACTGATTGTAAAATAGTGGGTGCCAAATAGGGCTGAAATGAGATTTTGCCAAAACATGAAATCTCATCGAAATTCCAGTTCCTGATACCATCTTGGGCAACTGAGAACCTTTTGGTTGGTATTCGACAATGTCTTGACTAGGGCTAAAACTTGGTCCTTGGTTTTACTCAGAATCTACAGAGGATTGCCATGCTCAACTCGATTTCACCGAGTACCGAAGAACCGTGTAATGGCCATGGTACTTGGTTCCTTGGTAACTCCTCAATTGAGGGCAGGAAGGGGGAGGCAGGGGGCAGGTAACAGGGCAAGGCAGGGGCAAGGAAGGGATCAGTGGGGTGGGCAGGGAATGGGAGGGGCAGCAAACTCACCTAAAAGTCACAGGAGTCAGTTGCGCTGCTGTCTGGACTCTGCCTCAAGCCATGGGAGCCGGTCATACTGCTCTGGACACTGCCTCCTTTGAATGAGGTAAAGCTCTCTGGGAGCATGCTGGGAAATGTAGTCCAACTTGCTCCAAGACAGCATTAGTTCTAATGCCTCAACCTCATTTGAACAGGAGGTTTCTCCATGCATACTGGAAAAAGTAGTCCAGCTTGCTCCAAGACAGCATTCATTCTAATGCCTCAACCTCATTTGAGCAGCAAGGTTTCTCCAAGCATGCTCCTAAAGCTCTAGGAGCATGTTGGGAAATGTAGTCCAGCTTCCTCACAGACAGCATGAGAAGAAATGTTGTCTGGGAGCAAGCTGAACTACATTTCCCAGAGAGCGTTATCTCATTCAAAGGAGGCAGCATCCTGAGCACTACAACAGACTCTGGCGGTTTGAGGTAGTCTAGACAGTAGCGTGCATGACTCTCGTGTGGCTTTAGGTAAGTTAGTGGCACCCCCTTCCCAGCTTACTCGGCACTCCCTTCCCTACCCTCAGTGCCCTATTTCCTGACTCCCTTTGCCTGGTTCACACTTCTGGCTGCGCTGTCCTGTGCCCTCCTATACTTGGCCCCTCTGAATTCCAAATATTCTCAGAGGTTCCGAGGAATAGCCCAAACACTCAGGACTGGTACTCAGAAATACTCGTGAATATTTTTTTGTCGACGCACCCCGGAAGAAGACAAGGACACATTTCATGGGATTAAACGGCCGCACTCTTTATTAATTTAACCATTTAAACTGGGGTCCTACCTACCTTTAACTGTTCTCCACCCCTAACCCACAGGAGGGTTCCGTCCCTACCATCAATGTCTTTGCCATCCAGCCCTTCTTCTATTCTTATGTTAATTTTAAGGGAAACCTCCTGCGGCCTAATTCCCGAACGTTTAACTTACGCCCTGCCCCGATGGCCAGGTTTCCCCGGGCCAGAGTGGGTTGTTCGTCTCTATACCCTTTTGGGGTTAAACAAGGGTGAGGGCACCGTTGCCTACTGCTTGGCACATGATCCTCCCAGCGGGTCCGGCCGTTCGCCTCTCACCCTTGGCTGACCATGCATTGGGTCGCACTGTGCGGCTATGCCTGGTCTGCCCATCTCTTAGGGAGATGTTTTCTAACCATCCTATACTAACTGTTGTAACCTTTTAACCATTTATCCTTAACATAGCCCCCCCACCAAGAGTGCGACATTTCAGCCTACCACCCGCAAGGTGTTCCATCGCGCCCTAGGATCGAATCAGCAGATCACTCCGGGAAAGGCGAAAAACCCCTCGCCCTTCATTTGTCAATCAGACTCAGGGAAAATTCCTTTCCGGTCCTAATTGGCGACCAGTATTAACTCGGAGTGTCGCTTTGAAAAGAGGCGGGTGGGTGGGTGCGCGTCTTTTCCCGCTCGCCGCCTCCGATGCAATGAGGCGGCAAGCGGGGAATCCTAAGATGGCGCCCGGGACTCCCCGCTCTCGCAGGAGCTCCGAGCCCCTCCTACCTCGTTTCTGAGGCGACTGTTCCCCCCCCCAATCCCTGACGCCGACCTCGGCATCTTCTAGTCCTCGCCTCCTTCCTCCACGGGGAGGGGGGGGATGCCGCCAAAACCCCGCCGCGGCAAAAGCGGAGGGGCAATTCAATCTTCAGAACAACCCTAGTCTTGACCAACATTTTGTTTCTGAATTTACCAACATTCTGCTTATAGGGAGAACCCATTTACCACTTTATGGCTCTGCTCTCCATGGTTAATTTCAAATCCCAAAAGGTAGTACTGAAACAATACTGCATTTCTTGCACTCAGTTTTCTCTTTTATGTCCTTGTCATTCATTAGCTGGTATGCAGATTCCTTTACTAATCTGAAGTCCAGTTTCAGATTGGTCAAAGGAAAGAGAACAACATAGAACAACAATCCTGATTGGAGGCACTGAAGTGGAGGTTAAGTGGCATGGGGGTGGGGCGGTGCAGTTTAAGGGGTGGGCTATGCACACAGTGATTGGCTCAGAAATGCAGAAACAAAAAACCCGGAAGTAAAACAGTACCCTCGGGAATGCAGTAAACAGTAAATAAGTGGAACACGATAAACAGTAAGTGGAAAGTCAGCAACTCAAGATAGTATCTCATGGAATTGCAAGAACTGAGAATTCACTTCAGTATTGGGAAATCAGTCCCAGTTCCCAAAATGGCAAAATTACTCAAGTAAAGATTTTGTTGCTCACTTCAGCCATAGTGCCAAAGTCCATGGTCAGTTCTCTCCCCTGCCACATGGCCTATGGGTTTATTCAGCACAGTGCTCTTTTTTTAGAGTGGGAAGTAGCACAGCCAACATTCTCACTGTTGTGTGAAATACTTACCAATCCTTGTGCTCTTTGTTGAATCCTTGTTCTCTGCCACTCCATGTAAAGGAGGATATTTGGAAGGATTCAACTCCAACAAGGAGCAATGTTGTGTGAATGGATTTTACCTGAGCAAAGCTTCAGTTTCTTGTACATCATTTTTTACTTGTCACTCCCTAACTCATACCTCAGGGACCGCCTCGCCCTCTGCGCCCCAGAATGGCTCCTCCGGTCTGCCGGGGGTGCCTTCCTGGAGGTCCCCCACGTTAAGCGGGGGGCCACAATGGAGAGGGCATTCTCGGTGGCCATGCCGTACCTTTGGAACTCCCTTCTGGAGGAAGCTCGCCTGGCCCCAAGCCTGTTGACATTCCGGCGAAGTTGTAAAACCTGGCTGTTCGCCCAGGCCTTTGGGGGGGGAGGGGGGGTTAGAGGGTTTTATCTCCCCTACCCTATTTATTATTTTAATGTTTTCCGGGCCCTGTTTTAATATTTTGAATTGTTTTAATGTGTTTTACATTTTTTATATGTATTTTATATGTATTTTACTGTTGGAAGCCGCCCAGAGCTGTTCTCAGGAGGGGCGGGGTAAAAATCTAGAAAATAAAATAAATACATAAATAAACTCTGAATGACTGCAGAGGTCCCTAGGAGATAGGGGTTGGGGGGTTATGTTGTAGCCCATCCTGAGCCATAGAGGAATGGAGGAATATAGGTTTAACTAAATAAATAGTATTAAGAATTAATTATGAACGACATTTCTAAGCCTAGCTAGCTGCAGCTGTGAAGTGAATCGCCAAAACAAATAATGATAGGCTTAACTGGTTATTAATATACTAGCTATTTCACACTGCTATACTGCCCACAACCTGGTCCGTGGTTCAGCGTGACAGGCCTGGTGGCCCGGTACATCTGAAATTACCCAAAGTAGTTCCAATGATATCTTTCCTGGACCAAATTGTGTTGGTGAGTGTGCAAGCTTTCAGTTCTCTTACGATTGAGACCAACACAGTAACCATCTCCATGCGGTCCCCTATGCATGGAAGTCTCTCCCTAAACACATTTGTTCTGCTGCCTCCCTCTCACCCTTCAAATCCCTCCTGCAAACCTACCTATTCTGACAGGCTTTCCCTAGCTCCTCATACCCACTGACAGGCCTGGCCTTACAACAGGGCAATCCATGGTGGTCATCCCAGGCCCTGTTATTTCTCCTACTTGCAGGGGGGCGGAGGGGGGTGGACAGTGGGCCTATTTTAAAAATATACACAATATTACTGAGCATCCATTGATTACAAATTCATATGCTTAAATCTTTTTATGTCATAAAATAAAGCAATCATTTAAAAGAGAAACAATTATATCAATCACAAAACTGAAATCTTAAAAATACCTTGTTATATTAAAAACCATCCTTCTATCATATGAGGACATCATATCTCTAGAATAAGAACATAACAAGTGCCATAATGGGCCAGACCAACGGTCCATTGAGTCCAGCATCCTGCCTCCGACAGTGGCGTCACGGGGGCCTGGGAGAAGCACCCAACAGGTCACCATGCTATCCATTCCCTGTGGGTCATCCCCAGGCTCCCGATAGTAATGGGTTTTGTTCCTCAATCCTGTCTGGCTAATAGCTGCTAATGGAACTATCTTCCATAAACGTGTCCAAACCTCTTTTAAACTCAGCTATGCTGCTGGCCTTGACCACCTCCCCTGGCAGTAAATTCCACAACCTAATTGTACGTTGAGTGAAAAAATACTTTCTTTTATCTGTTTTTACTCTGCCACCTGTAAGTTTCATGGAGTGTCCCCTAGTTTTGGTACTAGTTGAGAGGGTAAATAACCGTTTTCTGTTTACAAGTTCCACACCACTCATGATTTTATAGACCTCTATCATATCTCCTCTCCGCCATCTCTTTTCCAAGCTGAAGAGCCCCAACCTATCAAGCCTCTCCTCATACGGGTGCTGTTCCATACCCTGGATCATTTTTGTTGCCCTTCTCTGTACCTTTTCTAGTTCCGCTATGTCTTTTTGAAGTGGGGCGACCAGAACTGCACACAATATTAAAGGTGTGGTTTGTTTCGTTTTGTTTTGATTTGTATAGAGGTATTATGACATTCTCAGTTTTATTCTCTATTCCCTTGAGAATAATTCCTAACATTCTATTTGCGTTTTTGACCGCTGCAGCACGCTGGGCTGAGGATTTCAGTGTATTATCCATAATCACTCCCAGATCCTTTTCCTGAGTGGTAACTCCTAGCTTAGTACCCAGCATTGTGTACTCGTCATTTGGATTGTTTTTCCCAATGTGCATCACTTTGAACTTGTCCACATTAAATCTCATCTGCCATTTAGATGCCCATGCACCCAGTCTTGTAAGCCCATGCTCCCATTAAACATCTCAGCTGAATGGGGGAATAAGACTTGTAAGCCCATGTTCCCACTACCGCGCCAACTTCCTCCACTTCAAATGCTGCCTCTCATCGCTCAGCTCTGTTATCTCCCTCGCTAGACAGCAGTACTATGCCTCCCACATTGAGGACTGCTCCCGGAACCCTCGCTGCTTCTTTTCCACCTTTGACTCCCTTTTCAACCCCCCCACACACCTTGTCCTCCTCCTCCCTCGTCTCTCTCTGCTCAGGATCGTGCTCTCTTTTTCACCTCTAAGATTGACAAGATCTCCCTGGATATCGCTTCCAAGTCCTCTCCCCCTACTACTCCCCCTCTCTCCCTCCACCTTTCTCCTGTCCTCCTTCCCTCCCGCCTCCCCTTGAGAAAATCTCCTCCCTGCTCTCCTCCTCTAACCGCCCCACTTGCCCCCTGGACCCTATTCTTTCTCACCTCCTGACCTCCATTGCCTCCACCGTTGCCCCTCCCCTCCTGTATATCAACAATTTCTCTCTCTCTCTACCGGCTCCTTCCCCTCTGCCTTTAAACACGCCACCATCTCCCCCATCCTCAAAATGTCCACTCTGGATCCCTCTGAATCCTCTAATTACCGTCCTGTCTCGCTCCTCCCTTTTGCTTCCAAGCTCCTCAAAATGGGTTGCCTACTCCCATTGCCTCAACCTCCTCTCCGCCAACTCCTCTCTTGACCCCCTCCAATCTGGCTTCCGCCCCCTTCACTCCACTGAAACCGCTCTTGCTAAGATTACCAACGATCTTTTTGTGGCTAAATCCAACCGCCTTTACTCTATTCTGGTCTCTCCTTGATCTCTCTTTGACACTGTTGCGCCTGCTTGAATCGCTCCACTCCCTTGGATTCTGGGACTCTGTCCTCGACTGGTTCTCCTCCTACCTTTCTGACTGCTCTTTCAATATATCGCTTCCTAACATCTCCCCCTCCTCCTCCCTACCCTCTCGGTCAGGGTCCCCCAAGGCTCCGTCCTTGGCCCTCTCCTTTTCTATCTACACCCAATCCCTAGGCAAACTCATTGCTTCCCACGGTTTCCAATATCACCTATACGCTGACAACACTCCACTCTCTCTTCACCCCTGTTCAAGCTCATCTCACCAACTGTCTCTCCAATATCTCCGCCTGGATGTCTCAATGCCAACTCAAACTGAGCATGGCAAAAACTGAACTCCTGATCTTCCCTCCCAACCCTTCCTCTCCCTCTTCCCTATCAATTACCATTGAAGGGGGTCTCCATCCTTCCCGTCCCCCAAGCCCAAAGCTTGGGCTTCATCTTTGACTTGCACCTTACCTTCAAACCCTACATTGACTCCGTGGCCAAATCCTACCGCTTCTCCCTCCACAACATTGCCAAGATCCGCCATTTTCTGTCTGTCTCCTCTGCCAAAACTCTCATCCACGCCCTAGTCATCTCACGCCTCGACTATTGTAACCTCCTCTTCGCTGGCCTTCCCCGATCTCTGTTCAAAACTCTGCTGCCAGGATCATCCACCTAGCCCGCCACTTTGACCACGTGCAGCCTCTCCTCTCTCCACTGGCTCCCTCTTCCTGAGCATATTCTGCACAAGCTCCTCGTCTTCACCTACAAGCGCCTTCAAAACCTTGCTCCCCCCTACCTCTCTGCCCTGATCTCCCTCCAAACCCCTGTTCGAGCCCTTCGCTCCTCTTCCATCCCCTCTCTCACCCTCCCACCCCTCTCCTGCTCCCCCAGCTGCCTTCGTCCCTTCTCCCTTCTCCCTCACTGCCCTGCACGCCTGGAACTCCCTCCCTTCCCTCATCCGCCTGGCCCCCACCATCCACACCTTCAAGTACATCCTCAAAACCCACCTCTTCCGCTCCGCCCTTCCTAACTCCTGCTAATCATCCCCACCCAGGATTATCCCCCACCTGTTATCTGAAAACTCCCAATTCTCTGTAACCAAGCCAAGAGTCGTTTATGTGGGACCTTATCAAAAGCTTTCTGGAAATCCTGGTAGACTGTATCTGCTGTGTCTCCGCTGTCCACGTGCTTGTTTACGCCCTCAAAAAATTCCAAGAGATCAGTGAGGCATGACTTCCCTTTGCTAAATCCATACTGACTCTTTGCCATTAAGCCATGTTTATCAATATGCCCAGTGATTCTGTCCTTAATGATAGTTTCCACCATTTTGTCCGGCACAGACGTCAAGCATACCGGTCTGTAGTTTCCAGGATCATCTCTGGATCCCTTTTTAAATATTGGGGTTACATTTGCCACCATCCAGTCCTCAGGTACAGTGCCAGATGCCAACATTAGGTTACAAATTACTACTAGTAGGTTTGCAATTTCACATTTGAGTTCCTTCAGAACTCTGTGGTGAATATCATCTGGCCCTGGTGATTTGTTCATATTAAGCTTGTCAATTTGCTCTAGAACCTCCTCCAGGGTCACGCTGATTTGTGACAGTTCATCCAATTCATCACCTATAAAGTAGGGTTCCGGCGTGGGTATCTCCCCAACATCCTCCACAGTGAAGACCAAAGCAAAGAACTTGTTTAGCTTCTCTGCAATGTCCTTGTCCTCCCTGGTCATCTAATGGCCCAACCGACTCCCTAGCAGGCTTAATAATGCGCATTTTTAAAAACTGGTTTTGAGCAACTTTGATGATCGGGGGGATGCCAAAACCGGTTTTTAAAAATGTGCATTATTTAAAAACCACATTCAAAATGGTTTGGGCTTTTACACGTTCACGGCAAATACACATTTTAAACGGTTTAGGTGTTTAAACGAGCATTAAAACAAGCACATTTTTTAACAATCATGCGCAAATGTGTCTTGTCTAAAAGCGGCCTAGGACTGGATAGAGAAGGACTGGTAAGTCTGGCTGAAGGAAGACCAGAGGGGCCCAGGTTGAGAGGCACTGTTAACTCACCTTTTGGGACTTTGGTATTGTCACAGGGTGCCTCTTGCTAGGCTAACTCTTTGGGGGGTCAGATCCTGAGAGTACTTACCCCAGGGCCCAGCATACCCTGTTACAGGCAACATATGTTAACACAGCCGTGTCATAATTGGGAAATGCTTGGTGCCTGATTCAAAGTCCAGGGAAACCTTTTCATTTTTAATTTTTTTTATCATGTTCTAGGTGCATCCCCATTCACTTTTATATCGCAAACCTAATATCCTCTCCGAGTTTTGATAACCCATTCCTCCTTGGCCTCCCACCAGCAGGGACTACTGCAAGTCTGGTTTCCTCTCTCACATCTTAAGTGTCTCTAGAGGCAGCAGAACCAGGAAGGGTCCTTTTCAAGGAAGCCTCAGGGGTGACTGAAAGAGTTGCATGGACAGAGGAAGAGTGTGGGGTACGGCTGTAGGATATGAGGGTGATGAATGAAAAATGGATTAGAGGCATTCTGTGAAGCAAGTCAAACATTCATACAGTAAGTATGGTGTGAATTCTGTTCTGCTGAATGCAAAATGCTGGATTTGATGGACGAAAGAGCCTCTTCGATGTTGTTTATGATGCTGCAATTATGTTTGTCCATATAAAATCTTAACACAGCTTATATGCCTCTATTTGGTATTTATGTCCTTATATCACACTAGCTTGATACGTGGGTGTCATGCACCTTCTCACCTTTGGTAGTAATTTACAACAGCACAAAGGGGGCATAAAACGCTCCTAACTGAATCTACTCCTCTCTGCTGTAAATGATTACACATGCTGCAGAGCAGCAAGAAGTCTAGGCCATGTAGTCTTTGCAAGTGCAATGAGGTTTATGATGGGTCTTCCTTCTTTTATGTTTTACTGCTCTAGTTAACATGTTTAGATGATTTAAGTTGTATCAAGTCATACAGAATCGAAATAAAAATGATAGCTGTGTTCAATCAAAATCACAAAGGAAACTAGCTTGCTGAAGAGAGCATACATCTTAGAAACCCAACTGTATTCACTTTTTAATTTAGTCCTATAAAGCTGACATTGATCAGTTGTCTTCTGTGTAGATATTGAAATGAGTTACAGTTTTATGGCAAGTTCTTTATTTAGTATACAGTACATGAGTCTAGCAGGATAAAAATAACAACCTGGCTAACTCTGCTGATGAGATACATTTTTATGTGAACTTAGTGTTAATTTTATGGTAGTTCTGTTCCATTTTAGTACCAGCTTGATAAGTTGTTAATGTCATTGTCAAGCTACTAATAGCTGCCATCATTCTGTAAACCTAATGTCAGAAAGTTTGGTGTTCCTCCATGTCTGTTAGAAAGTATTAGTGGGAGAAACACTAAACTAAGACATTTTTTTAAAGCTGGAAATGACCAGAAATGCCTCCAATATAACATTTTTATTTAAAGAATTAATTTTGCATTTTTCAGAGGATGTAATTTCATACTAGGCAATATGCTGGCAGCTTGCCTTCCAAGAATACTTACGGCATTAATAATATCATAATATTAGTAATGCAGTTTGGAAATGTATATAAAGCATTGTTAAGCCTTTATCTACCATGTGAAAAGGAATCACTGCAAATGGGCTAAGTAAGAAATATGTTCAGGATCACTGTATTGTTCTAAAATGAAAAGGGTTTGCGTGTTGTAGTATAAGAGAGATGGCAATGGGATGTGAAATAAATTCCATAGGGGAAACATTTCAAATTAAATTTAAACCTAGACAAAGAAAGTTCAGACTCTGTGTTGGATACATTTGTATTTCCATGAAATTATTAACTCATTAAGGAGTCAGTCAGCAGTAGAAAGTCAGAAAACCAGAACTTCTGTTTAACGAGCAGCATCACCGCAGAAGCTTTGTGATCTCTTACCTCGAGTGTTATGCTGTAAATCAGACCTTTTTTTAGTAGTCTGCCTTGTGAATCTATCAGTGTTAATCAAGACTTCATAATAGGAGAGACTTATCTGCTGGAGATATGTTCAATTAACTAAGTTAATCCTACATTTCTATATAACTTAAGAACATAAAAGTACCATACTGGATCAGACCAATGATCGATCAAGCCTAGCATCCTGTCTCCAACAGTGGCCAATCTTCGTAGCTTGAGATAAGAACCCAACAGGTCATAATGGGGTGATCCATTCCCTGTTGTTTGCTCCTAGTTGCTGACTCAGAAGTTATGTACCCCAAGCCTACTTGACTAATAGCCATTAGTGGACTTACCTTCCAAGAACGTACCTAGTCTCTTATTGGTAGGACCATTGTTGTCATTTTTAATAAATATGAAAAAACACTTGCATGATTTTTTAAAAAATTTATTTTTTGAACACTCTTAGCAAAGTTTAGTACAGAAAGCAAAGCATCCAGTAGGATCTGAGTAAAATTGTAATATCCTGCTTCCCATTTTCTCAATTGACCTAAAAAGCAACAGCCATGCTGGGTATGCTGACCAATTTCTTACATTTCTTAGGACCATATAGAAGTGCGGGAGGGCGATTGTTGCCTTCCCCACTGAGGAACCTGCATATTTGTCCGTGAGTAAAAACCATACATAGCGGTGGAGTGCCGTTGTCATGAATTGATCTGGACCGGGAAGCTGCTTGCTTTCTGGTCAAGATTGGGTCTGGCTGAGGAACAAACGTTCACATGGGCGGGCCCAAGGTATGGGTGGGGAGCCGCACAAATGTGCAGCTCACCAGCCCCACCCTCATGCTGTGCTTAGTGGCCCTCCTTCTCCCCCCCCCGATGGTTGGCCATGATGGCCACCATAGCCACTTGTCATGGGGGTCACTGCAGGCTGGGAACAGCAGGCTACCACATGTATCCCAGTTGGGCAGGCCTATCCCCAGGCATGGTGGTGGCTAGCCCGGGCTGTGACTCCAGAGGTCTTCAGGTTCACAATGCTGGTTAGCTGCCACCACACCCGGGGAAGCTCTGGGCCAACCATCTGGATGTGACAGTGGCCCGCAGGCCACAGCGGGCCACCGTCACATTACTTAACACCTAGAGAAAATCCTTTTTTGAGGTTCTTTGGGGAAGTGTAAATAAGAACTTGATGATCAACCTCTGGAAAAAGGGGGAGACATAAAAATTGCTGCTATACCAGCAGTTCCCAAACATTTTACCTGCAAACCCTCATTTGAGGCTTAAATATAATTTTGGGCCCCAAACGGCAGCCCAGACTTACAAAGTATATCAAATCTCAATTGGAATCATGAACTCATCTGCAGATGGAGCAACCATTGTTTTCCCTTCTGCAGCTGCTGGGTTTGTGGCTCCCTATGGACTGCAACCTCCAGTGGGGGGCCTGCCAAACATTATTAGGCCCACTCTGACCTCTGATTTTAGCAGAGAGGGAGGTTGAGAAGCGTACCCCAGCTTATTCACTGGAATAGATGCCCGCAACACCGGAGGACCCTTTCAGCCTCCATCTCTTTTAAGCGAGGCTGGCCTGCCTGTGGACGGGTGCCTGTAGCACAGGGCTGTTAAAAAGAGTCCTTTGGCGATGACAAAGGGGGAAACTGGAGCAGGGGAGGGGGGGCTTTTACAATAGTTTATGTATTGGGGGGCTGATCACATGCTCCGCGGATCCCGTGCAGAGTTGTGCACATGTAGAGTCATGCACACGCTGTGTGGATCCCCATAGCAGGCATTGTGTCCTGTGGAAATGTTCTGCATGTACGCATGAGATCCATGGGGCATGGGGTCACGGCCACTTAAAATTTGATACATGATATGATATAGAGAGTGGGATTTGGAGACAGCTATCACTCTCCTGCCCCCACCCCTTTTCCAGGTGAGAAATGGGGTCTCTCCTGGGAAGGGACAGGGGAGTGCGTGAGGGTGGGATGGGGTTTTATTTGAGCTTTCCTTATATTTTAGTAATATACTGTAAACCACCCAAAGCTGCATGAATTCAAATATAATAATAATAATTAATAATAGCCCCACATGGGGTCCTGATCCCATGAAACCTTTTGCCATATGTTTGTGTCTAGCTGTTCTCTCTGCATCTCAGTATCTGTGCTGCCTATTGCTGTGGATGAGTAATGTCTACTTTGCAGTTAGTTCATTCTGCAGTGGGGATGAGCGGACTCCTGCTGCCTTGCTCTGGAGTTTTGATATCACATCAAAGACTCTTTCTTGGACTTGTTGATTAATCAAGTTGATTATGTAACTAGAAGGTTGATTTCATGTCTCCTGCACCATGACATTGTTTCATACCAGTTTCTCTGGAAATGTCTGATCTATTCTAGAGATATTAGGGATGGGTGAACGCGGTTCGGAGTTCGGGTTGAACTCAGCCTGTTAGGACGACCGAACCGAACGCTTGAACGGCCGAAAAATTTGGATGAGTTCGGTTGAGTTTGGGGGTGGGAAAAACGTGACTGGAAGTGGGAGGCAGCTGAGGAGCAGACTTCCTGGCACCAGGGGTGGAGACCAGGGATGGTTTCAGAGTCAAATAAAAAAATATATATTCAAATTTGGTTTCGGTATCGATAGCGCTATTTTCGGTTGTTCGGCCAAGTTTGGCCAAGCCGAACTCCGCCGAGCCGAATGACCAAACATCTGAACCGCGTTCTGTTCGCCCATCCCTAAGAGATACGTTGTTTTCATATGATAGGATAAATTTGTTACTTACTTAAATATTTATTGTAAAAGCCAATAGCAACACAATAAAACATAGACATCGACACATACAAAATAATCAATTCACAATAGACTGTGGCCTTCCTACGCTTAAAGGCAGCTGCACAAAATCTTCGTCACAGTCAGAATTAACTCTGGATCCACATCACTTAAAAGATTCACCAAAACCTCCCTATGTGAACAAGGACCTAAATTGACAGTCAGTTACTCCAACAAATTCAGGCAAAGATTAGAGTAGAGTTGGCAATTTAATATCATATGCATCAGTGATTCCACCACTCTCCATGCACAAAAGGGACAAAACCTTGAATTATGAGGGATCTTGGCATACCTCCCTTCCCACACCAACAGAGGCATCACCTCCATCCTTGCCAATATAAAGGCCAAAGGATAGATTTCAGTATTACAAGGTATTTTATAAAATTTCAGTTGTGTGATTTATACAATTGTATCTTTTTTAATGCTTGCATTATTTTATATTACATAAAACGATTTAAGCATATGGATTTGTAATCCATGGATGCTTTCTGATATTTTGTATATTGCAAATGCTTTGTGATACAGAGCCTTCAGACTTCCCTGATGGGACAGAAGAATGTAGCCCTTCAGGCATGGTTGCTATAGACACTAATAGCATGTAACATCTGTCCAGGACAGCTACAGGAAAAATGGGAAGTAGAGAAAGAATGGTCTGCCTAATTAGGGGATCCAAAATCTCTTAAAGTAGCTTATTAGGTTATTGCAAAGATATGCATTTTCCTGCCCTTTTTAAATTAAGAGAACTGAAAACTAAAGTAAAAAACCACCTCTGTCTATATTTCTGGAACTGGAAGACAATCCATCTCCATCAGGTTCTCAGCACAAAGGAGAGAGCGCAAGCAGGATTTTGCTGCATGTGAACTATTCCACAATGACTCCAAGATGCTTTACCTGAGTGGTAACCCCTAATTTAGAATCTGGCATTGTGTATGTATAGTTAGGATCATTTTTTCCAATGTGAATCACTTTGCACTTATCAACCTTAGATTTCATCTACCATTTAGTTGCCTAGTCACTCAGTCTTGCAAGATCCTCCTGTAATTCTGTGCAGTCCGACATGATCTTAACTATCTTGAACAACTCTGTGTCATCTGCAAATCTGATCACCTCATTCTTTACTCCCCTTTCCAGATTATTAATGAATACATTAAACTAGACAACAGATGGAGGAACATAGGGACAACATGGATATGTTCATGAAGTTCAGAAGTTACAGGTGCACATGCATAACTTAGTTGTAGCAGAGAAGGAGATGCTGGATGCTAATTCACCCTGAGTGAAAGAACAGTAGAGGAAGCATCATCAACCAATCAGTGGGCAGGACTGACCTTAGAATTTGTCCAGGGCAAATATAACATGTGGAGACTGTGAGCCGTACCCCCCTCCCCTCGGACCTCCTTGACAGACAGGCTGCCTGCCACTCTCCCTGGGTGGGGTCTATCTCTCATGGCCCCCAGCGGGTGTACCCCAGCCCTGTGGCTGGTGTGGCTTTTACTCTGGGGTGTCTGGCTACAGGCCCATGGGGGCACAGGGATGGGCACCCTGGCCTCTGCACTGGGATCTTACTGGCCCGAGCCACCCCCTCTCACTCCCTTGTCTGCCCCTTACCCTGAGTACCTGAGGTGAAGGGCCAGCCCTGCAAGCCCTCTACCTGGAGTCCCTCTGCTCTAGGTTGCATTCTGGGAGCCAACGCGTCTACCATGGCATCCTCCTGGCTCTTCCAGGCTCCTCTCGTCTGTCCCTTTGGTTGGGCGCCCTGACCTTTTATCAGGGGCCGTAGCGGCCTCGGCCCTCTCCTGGGCCTGTCCACTGTGAGCCCCTCTTTGGAGGATGTGGCCCAATGATATCACAGGCCCGCAGCCCGCCAGTGAGACATGGGGACTTGTTGCTGGCAGCAGTACTGATGCGGGCCTCCTAGCTATCCTGAGTGATTGGTGGATTCTCCTCGGGGGGGCGTCACAGGGGCACTATTATTATTATTATTATTAACAAACATTTATATAGCGCCAGCAGTGTACCTGGCACTTTACAAAGTAATAAAATAGACACGGTCCCTGCCCCTAGGGCTTACAATCTGAGAGACAGGAGCTGGGGGAGAGACTTAGGAAGGGGAACAGAGGGAGAGACAAGGGGTCTAACATTCATGAAGATGCGAGGTCTCAAGTGCACGTACTTGGCTTGGTTACGATGAGAATGACAGCAGGCAGGTCCATGTTGCAAGGATAAGGGTAAACCGATCGTAGGTATAGGAATAGTGGCTCAGCAGGATAAAGAGTCAGACAGAGCAGAGCGAAAGAGGTGAGTTTTAAGGAGAGATTTGAAGGTATGAAGGGAGGGGGCAAGGCGGATGTGGACAGGGAGGGAGTTCCAGGCATGGGGGGCAGCAAGTGAGAAGGGACGAAGGCGCTTAGGGGAGCAGGGAAGGCGTGGAAGGGTGAGAGAAGGGACAGAGGAGGAGCGAAGTGCACGGGCTGGAGTATGGAGGGCGATAAGTGCAGAGAGGTAGGGGGGAGCAAGGTTGTGAAGAGCTTTATAGGTGAAGACTAGGAGCTTGTGCAGGATTCGTTCAGGAAGGGGAAGCCAGTGAAGCGAAGAGAGGAGGGGCTGCACTAGTGGCATCACCTCCTCCCATAGTCCTGCCACCTCAGGGGCACTCTCCATGGGGTTGTAGAGGTGATCATGTTTGGAGACCTGCTGAGAAGGAGTGGGGTGTGTGTGTGTCCATGGTATTGTTTCCATTCATACCTGTTTCTCTGGAAATGTCTGATTTATTCTACCTTAACCAGAATGGAACCCGGCTGCTGGCGCTAAAAATGTGATAGAGCAGTCTTTAAACTAGAACCTGGGGGAAAGCCGACAGGCACTGCGGAGTGCAAGGTTCGGGCTGTGGCATCTCCAAAGGATGTTACTTTAGAGGAAGTAGAGTATATAATAAGATAAATGGCAAGGGATTTCAGGTGGGATGTCAGGGAGAACAGACAGATAATGATTCCAGAGTGCCTGTATCGGTTACCTATAATGTGTCCATTAAACAGAAGAATAAAATGAATACATTTAAGTGTCTAGATGCTAATGCTAGAAGTCTGAAAAGTAAGATGGGAGAATTAGAGTTTATAGCGCTAAATGAAGATCTAGACATTATAGGCATCAGAGACCTGGTGGGATGAGGATAGCCAATGGGACACTGTAATACCAGGGTCCAAGATGTATCGAAAGGACAGAGGAGATCGTGTTGGTGGTGGGGTGGCTCTGTATGTTAAGGACAGCATTGAGACAAGTAGAATAAAAAATGTACAGGATGCAAACTATTCCCTCGAATACCTATGGATTGAAATTCCAGGTATCAAGCAGAAGAGTATAGCAGTGGGGCTATACTATCGCCCCCCTGACCAGAATAGAGAGACTAATTATGTAATGCTAACAGATTAAACAGGCTACTAAAACTGGGAACATAATAATAATGGGTGACTTCAACTACCCCAATATTGACTGGGTGAATGCTTTCTCAAGGCGGGATGTGGAGGTGAAATTTCTGGATGCCATAAATGACTGTTTTTTAGAGCAATTGGTTCTGGAACCAACAAGGGGAGGAGCTACTTTAGATCTAGTCCTAAGTGGCACACAGGAACTAGTGCAAGGAGTAACTGGCCGATAGGGATGGGCGAACGCGGTTCGGATGTTCAGAGTTCGGACCAAACTTGGTCTGTTTGGATGTCCGAACCAAATGTCCGAACTGAACTCTCGAATGACCGAATGGTTCGGTCGTGTTTGGATGAGTTCGGGGGCGGGAAAAAAGTCTTTTCAGGACCAAAAATTAGGTTTTGTTTTGGTTTCAGTATCGATAGTGCTATTTTTGAATGTTCGGCCAAACCGAACTCGGCTGAATGAACCATCGAACCCGAACTTGGGTTTTGAACCAAATGACTAAATGTCCGAACCACGTTCTATTTGCCCAGCCCTAGTGGCCGAGCCACTAGGCAATAGCGATCATAATATAATCAAATTTAACAGTTGCTGGAGGGAGAAAGTTAATTAAAAGTACAGCACTGGCTTTTAACTTTAAAAAGGGAGACTATGCCAAAATAAGGAAGCTAGTTAGAAAGAAACTAAAAAGCACATTTGAAAGGACTACATGTTTGCAAGAGGCATGGAGGCTGTTGAAAAGCACCATCTTGGAAGCCCAGATTACATGCATCCTACAAGTTAAAAAAGATAGCAGGAGGACTAAACATCTACCACTGTAGCTAAATGGAGATGCAAAGGAGGCTATTAGAGCCAAAAAGGCATCCTTTAAGAAATGGAAAGTTAGCCCCAATGAGGAAAATACAAAGGAGCATAAACACTGGCAATGTAACTGTAAGGTGCTAATAAGGCAGGCGAAGAAAGAATTTGAAAGGAGACTTGCTAAAGAGACAAAAACAAATAATAAAACCTTTTCCAAGTATATCAGAGGCAAGAAGCCTGCTAGGGAGTCGGTTGGGCCATTAGATGACCAGGGAGGACAAGGACTTTTACACGTTCACGGCAAATACACATTTTAAAACGGTTTAGGTGTTTAAACGAGCATTAAAACAAGCGCATTTTTTAACAATCATGCGCAAATGTGTCTCGTCTAAAAGCGGCCCTAGTGGCCAGGCACAATCCCACCTGGCTAGAGCTGCCCTAGCACATTTGCTAGTAGCTACCTGTAGAGAATACCTGCATTTTGGGCACCCCTAGTGAGCACCCCAACCCCGTTGGGTACTAGGTGCCCCAAAATTGCTTCCTTGCTGACTCACCTCACCCCCGCTGCTCCTTCAGTCCTGGTTGCTGTTCCTCCCCAGACCATACACTGCTCACCTGAGCTGAGGACTTCCTCACTTGGCTTTTTCTGAGCAGGGGGTGAGGGAAGCATGGAGGCCTCTTCCCACCTGTGTGCACCCCTCTAAAGGATCCCAGAATCCTTTAGAGGGGTGCCAACAGGTGGGAAGAGGTCTCCATGCTCCCCCCACCCTGCTCCTTCTCAGAAAAAGCCAAATGGAGAACTGGGGACAGGCTAGGGAGGAGCAAAGAGCAGGGAGCAATGACCAGGTGGTGGTGAGGTGAGTTGGCCTAGGGAGTCAATTCAATTTAATTTTATTAGCTTGACGGTAGGTCATTGCATAATGCATATCATCTTGCCTAGGGAGTCAGGTAGCCCTTTGGTTGTGTTCAGGTAGCAATTGGTGCCTCTCTGAGTCTGGCTACAAAGAACAGCCCCTTGGCTGCTGGGTTGGCTTAGCCCTGGTGAAGCAGACTGTCAGGGGCTGTAGCTTAGGAAGGGGCAAAGGGAAGGGCCAAGGCAGAGATAGGAACGGTAACCATTAAGTAGAAGAAATCTCTCAGCTGTTCTCCAATACTAAGGAGACAAGTCGATGCTCAGCACAAGAGCTGGGAGATCCAGTCTAAGAGAGCTTACAGCTTGTCACTGAGGCCAAGACAAAGGAGCTGGAACCAGTGCTGGGGATCAACAGAGCCTGGACACTAGAGCTAGGGATCAAAGAGCTGGGAAGCAGATTTGTAGAGCAGGGGAGCCTAGACTCTAGAGCAGGGTATCAGGGAGCTGGTAACAATCAGCAGAATCTGGAAACTGGGAGGGACACAGGGCCTGAAAGCTAGGAAGGGATCGTCAACGCTGGGGAACACAACTAGAGCAAGAGAAGAGGAGAGCACAAGCGGCTAGGAACAGAACTGGAATACAATGCAACTACAACACAGAACAGACAAAGAATGAAGAGAAGAAAAGCAGTCGCTCCACCCAACCTCCACTGACTACCAGCAGGCCTATAGTATTGACTGGTAGCCAATCAGGGATGCAGGACAGGCACAATGGGACACAGCTGGGAATGAGCATGGCATGGCAAAGGTGGGAGAACACCTGAGGAGACATGAGGAGGAGGGAATTAGGTTGTAATCAGGCCTGAGTGGGCACCAGCAGTTGGGGCAGCACTCCAATCCCTTTGGGCCAGCGGTTTGAGACCCAAACCTGACAGCACTCTAAACCCCTGGGGTCAGATATTCAACACCTGATGTCTGACACAGACTCCCTCCTAGCTCCTGCCTCTTTCACTGCTCTCTCAGGCCTTGGTTGAGTCAAGGCCCTTCCCAGAGTCTGCCTCTTGGAGCTCTCCCCTGTACCAAGCTACAGCTCTCGCTTAATGCCCAACTCAGCTGGTTCCACTCAGTCACTCAGCTGTATGGTGCTTGGGCACAGTTCTTCAAGGCATGAGCACCTGTACTCCTTTTAGCGCCTACTAGGGCACAATCCTCTTTCCTAGGCACACTTGTGCCTTCAGGCTAGTGCTATTCCCCTTGACAGGCCAGTGGCTTTTTTAGCCAAAAGCAGGCACACTGCCCTGTTACACTGCCATCTTATAGAAATTGATTAGCAACATCTTGAATGAGTTGGTGGGTTTGTCTCTGGGTCAGATTTAAGAATCTAATTGGATGCATACACTGACTTTTCACATGTTGATACTCTCAAATGACTGTATGAACTCTATGGCAAGAGACTATTTATATAAATGACCTTAAGTTTCACCGATAATGTACCCAAGGAAACCAATGAGCATACTACTAGAGTAGTAAGGTGCAACTCAAGACACAATTCTCCATTCTTAAAGTCAGTGGAAAAACTCACCTTGGGGCCGATCCAGTACCTGCTAATGCACTGTGAGGGTTGAGCAAATATTACGCAGGCGTTTGTGCAACTGTTCGACAGCTTGTGCACCACACACTGAACAATATTTGCCCAGTCGGGAGCTAAGGGCCCGACTCCTATTATTCTACCTGGAAATGGGAGTTACCTTCCCCAGCGGGACTCAAGTAATAATTTTGGGCAACCTAAGGAGTCCCATTTGTATAGGGTTTCGTCCAAAGAACTAATTTTTACTATTTGTCCATTGGCAAGTGGGCAGCTTCCTTTATGGAGTTCACCTTTAGATGCTGCAGAGCATTTACGATTGTTGACTCACAAACCCATTATTAGCCACAATATTGTCTCTATTACTGTGATTTCTAGTACAAGGGATTGCCATATGGTGAAAATCCTTTTTAATTTCCCTTGGTGGGTGGCCACAATTTTCCAAAGGTCTGAATTGTTAAAAAGGAGAGCGGTTTTCGTTTCTAGAGTGGCTCATGTAGGCTCAGATTGCTTTCAAGCAGTCCAGGCTATATGCCGCTCTCATGGGAACGGAACCTTTTTAGGGCACGCCGACCCTCAGGAGTCTTCAGATATAGATGCGGGGGTGGGCCCCCACCCCTGGTTAAGGATGCGCCCACTGAGGGGGTGGGTAAGGGCAATGTTGTGAGGAGTATGATAACAGGGAAGGTCAGATCGGGTTTATCTGGCCCTAGGACGCCATGTACAATCTTGGCTACACAACCTCCCGA
>QEPC01001413.1:415202-430522 GCA_003113815.1 Sphenodon punctatus
AGTAGGTCTGTGTACTTATTAGATAATCCATTTAGTTCATAGCATTTAGAATAGTTAATAGCAGTTAGATTTAGTGTAGATAGATATATATAATATTAGATTAAAAAAATAAATTAAAAAACCCCATATAAAAACAAAAAAACAAATAAAAAACAAAAGAAAACCATATAAAACCCAATAAAAAACCAAAAAAACATAAAAACAAACAAACACACCCATAACATTTCCCGAACACAGCCGAACCGAACGGCCGAACAGCCGAACCGAATGGCAAACGGCCGAACCAAACGGCGAACCCGGCGAACTAACCGAACTGCCGAACCAAACGGACGAACTGAACGCAGCCAAACTGAACTGCTGAACCGAACGGATGAAACGAACGCAGCCGAACCGAACGGATGAACCCGAACCGCGATCTGTTCCCCCATCTCTAGTGGAGGGACTTGTGATGGCAACCCCGGCTAGATTCCCCGTGGGCTGCTCATTTGGACTGCCCTCCCCACTGGTCCAAAGTGTGGTGGTTCTCCTCCTTCTTCATCTTCTTCTTCCTCCAGAAATAGCTACTTCCCTCTCAAAATTGTAAACCTCTTGGGCGAAAGGAACCATCTCTGCTGAAGCTGGAAAGAAATATGGAGTGAGGTCCATCAGGGGCTTTGGAAATGATGCATAGGGCCAGATTCCGCATCTCAACTCCAATCCTTGTTAGTTAAATATGGGCTATATTGGCAGGATATTGTAGGTAAGCAACATTGGAAAGGTAGCAACCCAGTGTGCGAAAGATTTGACTGCCGCAGAAGTCAAAGAAGCAAATTTTAAAAGCACAAAATTCACATTAAAAGATAAAATAAATGAATGTCCAAATGCCACCACCAGCCATAGCACTGTATATGGTTCACCCTAACACACCATTTACTGCTGTTTAATTTAGGCTTAAAATTAATGGACAGCCTAGTGCAAAACATGTTTAGTTTTTTATATATTAACTTGAGGACACCAGAAAGTTAACGTGATCTACAGAAATATGCAGGGGAATGATAGCAACCAGTGTGGTGAATCAAAATCATTTACTAAACTGCAGTTTACTTTTCTAGTATTTCAGAGTATTAATGCATTAGTATAATGTTACCATTGGACTTTTATATCTGCTTTTTAAAAAATGCTCTGTAAAGAGAGTTCTATCAAAACTTTGAAAAAAAACTCAGAAACTTTCTACCGGTCATGCTGTCCTTCCTGCCTATAATTTTCAACAATAATTAACACTGACAATTCCCCTATGTTGTGCATGAAAGAGAGTACAAGCAAAACAAAAGGAGAAAATTAATATTTAAAAAGGGATAGTTTACAAGTTATCGTTAAATGGCTTTTTTTTAAAAAAACCAAACCAACCCTGTCACTCAACATGGGTGACATTCTTAATGTATTAGTACCTCAGGAACTGGTTTCAGCTGTGGTACTGCAGACACAAAGTAGGAATAAGAATTCTTAGCTAGCGCCTTCTCACACAGGACCCATGCAGAGGAAAGATGCATATAAAACAGACATACTGCCTAATTTTGGTTCAAAATTTTATCCACTAATTATAGAGGCAGGCTGTTGATTTTACTCACAAAGGAAAGAAATGTAACAATTCCATGGTTAACATAAGTCCTCTTCACCTAAGCACAAACAGCTCTTTCTACAGCATGCCTTGCAAGGTGCATAAATCAGCAATTGGTGGTCGGAGATGAGAGAGAGCTAGTTATGCATATTTAAATAATACTGGAAAGTTTCTCCAAATGAGACATATGTAAATCTTCACTGCCCACAGGCAGCTCTTTCTCACACTCAGGCCATTTACATAGCTTTCCAAGCTAATATTTAATCTAGTATTCAGTAAAAATGAGTAATTACTTCAGTAAACTCCCAGCATACCCTATGAGATGTCTCTTTCCTCTGAGCTACAAAACAGTATTTTATTTTTAAACAACTCCCACCACCAATTGGCAAGTTTTCAGTGACAGCTGAATTTTTTAGCTTTTATTAACAACGTATTTGTTTCGTTGTTTTCCACCTTACCATATGTAATTGAATAATGCTGAAGGGTTACAATGGGTAGGAGAGATATGGCAGCCACAAGAGGGATTTTGCCATACATTTCAGTTGAGGTAATGGCATGCTATATAATGCCATCTTCTCAGAAACACAGACATTGCCATACCAGATCAGACCAGTATCCCTTCTCCATCACTGCTTAACAGGAACATAGAAGAAACCCTATGGATGGCTTCTATGGAATAATCTGCCCAGCAAAAGAATTTATACTGTATTCCCAATAGCTAGATGCCATTATATCCTTCAGTTCTCAGCCCTCTACCTAAAGTGATGTGCTCAGTGGTCACTGCCATATCTCAAAGGGCTTGATCTCATACTTTCTTGGGGAGTAATTACCTCTTAACTCATTTTAACCTCCCCGGTGGTCAGACAAACTAAGGAGTTAAACCAGAGATTTCCAAAGTGTGGGTCAGGACCCCAATCAGGATCTGTAAATGATGTCCCAGTCTCAATAGATATTTCATATACTTTGCATGGCTTAGTTTCTGTCTGGGGTCAGTTTCCAGTTATTATTTGCTTCTGCCATTAAAAAATATATATTTTTGTCACTTTCTGGGACTTTTTGTCACTTTCTGGGCATTTTACAGCAGTTTTATGTCAATTTCCATCAGTTCCCCAGTGCTTAGCTGGCAGGTTTTCATCTTCACCGTCCCTGAGGCGTACGCAGGGCACACACGGCGCTTGGGACTGGCCAGTGGCAGCCCCATTCAACTTGAGAAAAGTAACTGAAAATGGTGAAAACAGCAGGAAAGCAGGTATGTTTCCATGTTGCCTGAATCTCAGCAAATGCCCTGCTTGTAAGTAAGGTAAAATTGGAAGGGAGACTCCTACTTAGGGGGCCAAGCTTGTGTGTACTGTAGCAAGAAAAACTTCCTGATTTCTTTTCTTCCGTGAAGTCCTCTGGTGTCCCAGCAACACTCATTACTTTCTCCTTTGTATATCCCTAATGCAGGATTACTCCACAGAAACCTCTTGTTTAAGGTATGCTTTTGTGACAAAAAACCCCTAAGAGTGAAAAATTATCAGAGGTTCAGAAATTAGAATAATTGCACCCCTCTGGTCCTCTAAAGAGGCAATCCAGTGTCATTTAAACTGTTTGCTTAATTTACGTTTGCCTATTTGGCAAATATTTTCCTATCAATTGATCCCAGTTCATGATAGATCCCATAGGTTGGTGGCCTCTTTTAGAACCCCGGAGCTGGATAGCAGGAGCTTGGCAGCCAGTGAGCATCTTAATCATTGGGGGGTATTTGTAAATGAGGGCTTACTTTCAGCAGATGTTAAGCCCTTGCTGCCACCTGCTAGTAAGGGCCAGTTGCCCAGGGTAGTGAGTAGTGGACCTGGGCAACCCTTTCCAGTTGGGTCCCAGGATTTTCCTTCCCCGTTTAGGAGCTGTTCCCCCTCTGTTGTTAATAATTCTGGGGTTAATTCTAAGTCCATTGCTGCCTGGCTGCGGGATTTGGCAAATGATTCTTCTAGTCATAGCCGGTCTGGGCCATTGTCTTCCTTACCGGTCCAAATTCACAATTTCCCCCCTGACCCCAACTCAGAGGGTATAGAAGTTTGACCATCTTTGCCAGTACCTTCTGATACCTCTTCTGCCCATATTTCTTTTGCTCAGGTGTTGCCTGATGGCTTAGCCAGCCAGCCAGCTACACAATCTGTCTTGCCTGCTCTCTCTGCTGAGGCTGGGCATACTGTCGGGCCCACATCTGCCCCTCCCACTACCTTGGGGATTCGGGACTCTATACGCAGCCTCATTCAGGGCATAAATCCAGCAGGCAAAGGTTTCCCTCGGCCTAAGGTGCTGGACCCTAGCTGAGGGGCAGTAGGGGCCCTCTCTGGTGAAATACCTATTTGTTCTTGGAATGTTGCCGGATGGAAGGCCCGTGATAAAGATCTTTGTTTTTACTCTTTTCTGAGGAACTTTAAGATAGTTCTTTTACAGGAAACCTGGTCCAAGGACTATATAGAACTGTCTGAGGAGCTAGATTATAAGCTGATTTATACTTTAAATTCCCACCCTATTGCTGTGGGAATGGTTATTAAAATAGAGGCTATATGTCTCATTTGTATTTCAGTTTACATACCTCCTGTAAGCTCTTCTAGTTCAGGGTCGCTTTTCTGGGGACAACTTGAAAAATTGATGGCTAAGGCCTCTGACTCTTTTCCGCAGGCCAGAGTAATTCTCGCTGGTGATTTAATTGCCCGAGTGGGCCCCAATAAAGAAGCCCTGGGGGCAGCCTGCAATCTAGATTTTTGGATCACCTCCCTTGGGTCTAACATACAGGCAGTCCAAAGTCTCTGTAATTAATTTGTCGGGGCTACTGCTGGCCAAACTTTTGATTCATTTCAATTTGTACCCTCTAAATGGTTCAGCTTATGATGACAAACAAGGGGAATTTACTTTTATTGCACATCAGGGAGCCAGTATAGTCGATTTGGTAATTGTTTCCCCCTGTGTAATTCCATTACTTTCTAAGTTTTGTGGATTATACCAGTTATGGGGATCACTTTCCAGTTTCGTTTTTGCTTAAATCTGGTAAAGTCCAGATTAGGCCTGAGCTTGCTCTGCCATCTATAAGTGCTCTTGGAGCCAGGATTAGGGCCCCATGGTCACCTGAGATTCTCACTGCTACCCAGTTGGCTGTGTCTGATCCAGCCTGCCGCAGTTTGAAAGTCAGGATCATTGAGGGACTCAGCCCATCTGAGGCCGTTGAGGATTATAATGTGCTCCTCCGCTACCTGACCCTCCTTTTATCCAGGCCAGGTGGTTCTAGGGGTCCTGGGAATATCACCCAGGGCCCTAGTTCCCCATGGCTTGATTCTGATTGCTGGGTCGCTAAGCATTCGTTAAGATCCCTTTTTTTCCCCTCTGTGGTTAAATTGGACACGGGTCACTCAAATCAAATATGCCCACTCCAAGAGTCTGTATAAGGCACTGATTCAGCAAAAGAAATCTGCATTTCAGGAAGGTACCTGGGGTCGCTTGGTAGCTGCTGCCCATCATGGGCAATCGAGGACCTTTTGGAGCATTATAAAGAAATCCCTCAGTAAGGGCTTGTATGCTCCTAGTTTGGCAATCCCCCGTACCCTTTGGGAAGCCCACTACCACACTCTTTCCAGCCCCTCTGGGCTATGGGAATTCTTTTGTATGGCCTTCAGATCTTCCCCCCTGGGAGTCAGTCTCTACGGAAACTGTACTCCATCTAATAACAACACTGAAGTCAAACAAGGCTCCCGGAATTGATTATGTGCCGGCTGAACTTCTGAAGGCCCAGGCGGGATGGTGGGCGCCCATATTGGCAGTCCTTTTTACGCATATAAATAACTCTGGCATCATTCCCGAAGGCTGGGGGGGGGACTCTGTCATTATTCCGATATATAAGGCTGGCCCACGCACATATCCAGGGAATTACAGACCTATCGGTTTATTGAGTACCATTGCCAAACTATATCCTCTTGAGATTAGAGGATTGGTTGGTTAATGAGTCTATCATTTGCCTGGAACAAATTGGATTCCAACCAGATCATTATTTATTTATTTATTTATTTCAGATCATTCCACAGTGGACCATTGTCTAATTCTGGCCCATCTAGCAGAGAAATATGTTAAATTAAACAAAACACTTTTTTGTGCCTTTGTCGACTTCAGGGGAGCATTCAATTCTGTACATAGAGTACTCTTCTGGAACAAACTCAATAGGTCCTCTATTGACAGAAGGCTCCTTGCCCTTTTACAGGCTCTACATCACAACACCAGTCTGGCGGTCCGTTTGGAACGGACTGATGCCCTGTCTAATAGGATCAGGATTTTTTCTGGAGTACGTCAGGGGTGCGTGCTCGCCCCCACCCTGTTTAAAATCTTTATCAATGACATGGTTCCCATCCTGTCTGAGTATGGCTTGTTCCCCCCCAAATTGGGTGATCATCCAGTCGGTGTACTTCTGTATGCTGCTGACGCGGCCATTCTCTCCCAAACGAGGGTGGGATTGCAGAGACAGCTCAAGGCCTTGGACCTTTATTGCAAAACTAATAACTTACATATTTATACCACCAAGACGAAGGTCCTGGTTTTCGGCCTTTCTAAGAAAAAATGTCATTGGACTATTGGAACGGCTATGGTCGAATAGGTCCAGACGTATAAGTATTTGGGCCTACGGTTTCAGGCATCTCTTAAATGGAACCTGCACTTTGCCACAGTTAGCGCTTTGGTCAACGGGTGCATTGTGGCTCTGTTGCGCTTTTTCCACAAAAGGGAGAAGGGCTTTCTGGTCCCCGCTTGTAGGGTCCTGGATGCTAAACCTAGGGCTCAGCTTCTTTATGGGGCTGCCGTTTGGGCTGTCCACTGTCCTTATGACCTGACCTCTTTTCAGGCCAGGTTTTTTCGCTCCCAGTTAAGGATTCCAAATAGTGTACCCTCTGCAGCTATTCGGTTGGAGCTTGGTCAATGCATCTGGACTATTTATACGTGGCTTCAGGCAATCGCCCTCTGGATTCGTATTCAGCAGGCTTCTACCCCGGACTTACTTTTTTTCTTGAGAGAAGATACTCATGCTGGTTCTTGGAACAGTCTGGTTACTGCAAAGATTTCTGCCTTGGGCTTGCCCTTGCCTGACCATCCGTCAAAGGATCTAAAAGTTGTTAAGGCTGAGGCCATGGTCAGGCTCATGGATGTTAGCCGGCAGGAGGATTCAGCTCGCGTAGCCGAGCATCCCTTTTTGCTCCATTATTTTTCTCTGGCTGCTAATTTTGCTAGCCCCACAAGGTACTTGCTGACCAACTGCTCTTTTAGGAAGATCTGTTTATTTTTCTAGGCCCAACTGAATGTTCTTCCCAATCGGATGCTTGAGGGGCACTATGCTGGAATTCCGTGTCATCTAAGGCTCTGCACCTTTGATTTCCTGGAGGCTGAGTCTTTGGAGCACATTCTGTGCTCCTGTCACTTGTATGATCATTTTAGGGAGCTTTGGTTATCCAAATTTATCTCTCTCTTGCCTGTTAGAACCCCACTAGAAATTTCTCGTTGGCTTGTGTCTGATTTTTCTGACTTTATGACCTTTGCTGTAATGTCTTTTTTACTTGACGTGTTTGAGGCCCGCTGGAAGTTTTTATTATTTAGAGCCGTGTGATTTTCTGTATTCATGTATTTATGTTTTTTAATATACACTGTGTTTTATTTTAACTTTGCCTATATTATGTCTGTTTGTCAGATGTTTATTCTATGATTCGTTTTGGTTTAATTTTAATTCTCATTTTGGTTGTCTCTTTTTGCTAAGGCATTATTGCTACGCTAATAAATTGTATAATATTTTTTTTGTAATAATTGCAGTTGCCTGAAGACTTCAATTTGGAAATATCCCATGGTGAAAAATCTGAGACTGTCTATGGAAGTGAGGTGATTAATAAGGGAAATGATAAAAGGTATACAAATAATGAGTGACATTGGAAAGGCAACTTAGGAACTTCTGTTTACCCTTTCTTATAATACAAGAATTATGCCCTGAAGCATGAAGATTTATGTTCCTTCCAAAACTCACTTTTTAATCCTTGGGATATTCTTGTTATAGTGTATGTAGAACTGTTTTGAATCCTGCCAACATTTGTCCTCCATAATATTTTATACCAATAACTTTCAAAAGCGAATTGCTTTGTGTGAAAAAGGAAAAGTATTTTCTTTTATCAATTTCAAATCTGCTAACTTTAAGCTTAACTGAATAGCCATTTTTTCTTGTATGATAAGAAAGGGTAAGCAAAAAGTTCTTAAGTTAACTTCTCGATATCCATCATTATTTTGTATATTTTTGTTATCATTTCTCTTATATACTGACCTACTATTATAAATTGTGTCAGTCTTTTCAAGCAGAATCTTTTCATACTAAAGTTTTCTCATAGACCTTTCATTATTCTTGTTATCCACTTCTGAATGTTCTCTAATTCTGCAACGTCTTGTTTTTTTAAAACGTGATGATGACAACTGCATACAGTACTTAAGAAAGTAAGAAGTGTCATATTGGACTCAAATTAATGGTCCATCTAGCTCAGCATCCTGGCTCCAACAGTGGCTAACTTTGGTTGCTTCAGAGAACTGCACAAGTCATAAACAATGGAATGACCAATTTCCTGCTGCTCACTCTCAATGATCAGAGGCCTCAACCTTAGCTATTAGGGAGTGTTGTTTATTAATTATTTATTATTAATTATTATTATTATTATTTTATTAGCAAGCATTTATATAGCGCCAGCAATGTAGCTGGCACTTTACAAGTAATTTAATAGACACGGTCCCTGCCCTAGGGCTTACAATCTGAGAGATTGGGGTGGGGGGAGATGAAGGAAGGGGAACAGAGGGAGAGACAAGGAGTGTAACATTCACGAGGATGCGAGGTGCCAGGTGCACTCGCTTGGCTTGGTTACATTGAGAATGATGGCTGGTTGGTCCTTGTGGTGAGGATATGAGTACACAGACCTTAGGTAACAGATTGTACTGGATGGAGGGTATCAGCAGGAGTTAAGTGAGGGGAGCGAGGAGTCGAGTAGGGCAGAGCGGAAGAGGTGAGTCTTGAGGAGGGATCTGAAGGTACGAAGGGAGGGGGTGAGGCAGATGTGGGTAGGGAGGGAGTTCCAGACATGAGGGGCAGCTAGGGAGAAGGGACAAAGGCGGTTAGGGGAGCAGGGGAAGCGTGGGAGGGCGAGAGAGGGGACAGAGGAGGAGCGGAGTTCCTGTCTCTTATACACATCTAGATGTGTATAAGAGACAGGGACTATAGAGGGAAATTAGCGCAGAGAGGTAGGGGGGAGCAAGGTTGTGAAGAGCTTTATCAGTGAAGACTAGGAGCTTGTCCAGGATTCGTTCAGGAAGGGGGAGTCAATGAAGAGAGGAGAGGGAGGGGCTGCACGTGGACGAAGCGACAGGTGAGGTGGATGACCCTGGCAGCAGAGTTTTGGACGGAGATAAGGGGAGAAAGATGAGAGTGGGGGAGGCCAGTGAAAAGGTGGTTACAGTAATCGAGGCGAGAGATGACCAGGGCACGCACAAGGGTTTTGGCAGAGGAGACAGAGAGAAAAGGGCGAATCTTAGCAATGTTATGGAGGGAGAAGCGGCAGGATTTGACAACAGAGTCGATGTAGGGTTTAAAAGAAAGGGGTGAGTCAAAGATGAAGCCTAAGTTACGGGCTTGGGGAACGGGAAGGATGGTGACCCCATCGATGAGGATCGACAGGGAAGAGGGAGAGGAAGGATGAGAAGTGTTGTTCTTTACCCTCTCAAATAATACTAGAACTAGGGGACACTCCATGAAACGAACTGGCAGCAGATTTAAAACAAATAAAGTTGTTTACTCAGTACACAATTAACCTATGGAATTTGTTGCCAGAGGAAGGCCAATAGCATAGATGGCTTTTTAGAAAATATTGGATAAGTTCTTGGAGTATAGGTCCATCAATGGCTATAAGCCAAGTAGACTGGAGGATGTAACCTATGAGCTGGAACTCTGGGATTGAACAGCAGAGAATGCATCACCCCATGATGATCTGTAGGGTACTGCTCAGAAGTGAGCAAGAATGGCCACGGTCAGAAACATGGATGCTGAGCTTGATGAATCATTGGTCTGACCCAGTATGGCATTTTATGTTCTTATTTATGGATCTATTGTCCAATCCTTTTCTGAACACAGTTATGATACTGACCTTCACAACATTCTCTGGCAATGAGTTTCAAGAAGCTAACTGTGTGTTGCATGAAATAGCACTTCCTTTTCTTTGTTTTAAACATTTGTCAATTAATTACATTAGGTGTCCCCTAGCACTAGCGGTCTGAGAAAAAGTAAGCAACAGTACCTTACTTCAGATGAGGGTTTGCCAGCTGTGGAAATATGGTGTAAATGCCTACAAGAACAGATCATGCAGAAAGATGAAATGTTAATACTTTCATAGTTTTGTAAGTGAAGAGTATTTTTACCAGTCATACTACCTTTTCATCGTTGCATTTTGATGTAACACCAAATGTAAAGCTCCTCACTCTGGGTGAAATTTAATTACATGAGTACAAGGCTTCTGCACCACTTAAGTCTCAATTTCAAGGTTTCACTGGAATGTAAATGATGCACAAGTATTCTGCTGGTTCTCAACATAAGGTTACATATTTATTTATTTATTATTAAAATTTATATGCTACCCCCTCCTGCTAAAAGCATCTCGGGGCAGCTGTCACCCTACTGAACTGAATGTCATTTCACGCTATGCACGTGGATGAGTTCCAATAGCCAGCCTGACTGGCTAATTACTCCTTTTGTTCAGGGTCAGAGTCCACCTTTGACTCTCCATTGTGCTACTTTGAGTGCAGCCATATGAGCTGTGGAGGGCCCAGTCCCCACAAGCCCCATGGTAGGAAAGCACTGCCACCACACTGCACGGCCAGCACAGGGAGCAAGGCAGACAGCTGCCCCCCCTGCAAGAAAGCCAGTTGAGAGGGCCACTGTCGGAACTCCTGCCACAGCTGGGGCAGGCAGAGGCACCAGCCACAGGAGTGGGTGCCCATCCCTGCCCCATATCCCTCCCCTGGCCTGACCAAATTCCCGCCCCGAGCAATAACATGGCTATGTGCAACACTGCCTGCCACTCGTAGCCCTGCTGTGGAGCTCTCCGCACATGTCTGCGTCCCCTCAGTTAGCTTGCTCACAGACTTGCATGCAAACTGCATACAGCACCATAGAATCATGGGTGAAAGCCTAGAGTCTCCAAGCAGCAGCCACTTCTCAGTGGTGGAGGAGGAGGGTGCACGGTGGGGAACAACGCCTGCCTGTTGGTGAGGTTCATTGCACTAAAACTGTGAGTGGGGGTTGCATGGAGTGATCACTGACTTCAGCAGGCTATTATCTCATTTGTTTTTACCAATAAACACCCCCCCCACTTTTTCTTTCCCTCCCTCTCTCTCTCTCTCTCTCTCACACACACACCTCTAGTGGTAAGGAACACCTGGGGTCGGGATGGCTCAAGGGATGGCAGCCAATCTATGAGCTAGTGAGGGTATGGCCAGCTCCAGTTGAGGGAGCGGCCTGGCCAGGCATGGGGTTCCTGGCAGTGCATAGTTGCTCTGGTGGTGCACATGTGTAGGTGCTGTGGTGTGCAGACACACCATGTTCCAGTGGTGCATGCATATGGAGACTGTGGTGGGGCAGCTGCCAGAATGTTCCAGAGCTCTGGCAGCTGCCATATCCTAAAGCAGGGCACTGCCTCCCTTAGGCAGGATAGTGAAAATTTCCTTTGAAAGTGGGGTGGTCTTCTCTAAGGCAGAACTTTTGGGAGGTATGCCACAGAGAAGGAATCACCCTATCAGAATGAACTTTAAGATTGCAGTAACTAACATGTTTTGCGATAGTCTGTTCCTTTAGTAAAGTTTGATTTGTTCTAAACAGACAACATTGTTGGTCTGTGTTACTGCTATAGGCCCTCAGGGCTAGGGCTGATGTGACAGTGCTACTTTCCGACCCGCAGCTAATTTCCATTACGATAATTCACTTTCTTTTTCGATGTTTGCTGCTGACGTTCCGCTATTTCATGCCCTCTGTCGATGCTCCGACAACAGAGTGAGAAATATACCGCAATTCCGTAATAATTTTTCACATTGCTGTGCAATATCAGAATGGGATTAAAGGACAACTACAGTATATTTCTCACGTTGCTGTGGAATATCAGAATGGTCTTAAACGGTCATTCTGCCTCTTCCAGAATTTGCTTTTCCTACGACTGCGGCTTTTCCCACCGTTTTCTGCTGTGCACGCCCCTCTTGCAAATTCTGGAAAATAAAACTTTTTATTTTGTGTTAAATCCTTGGGGTATAAATTTGGGTAAATATTCTGAGTGCTGTGTTTCTGGTGGGATTGGTCTATGCAGAAGCCAAGCAAATTCTGGAATGAACTACCTGTACAGGGCCAGTCAGGCCACGCTGTTCCCGCCCCCTTTCTTTGAAAATTCCAGAAAATAATTTTTTTATTCATGATGTGATGCTGCTGACAAGAGCAGGAGGGATTTGGGTAGCAGAGGCTGCTGAGCGCTGTATTTCTGGTGGTATTGGCATATAGGCAGTAGAATTCCAGAGTGTCACACCTTTACATGGCTAGGCCACGCTGTTTCCCACTGCCCTCCCTCCTTGCCAATTCTGGAAAATAAATTTTTCATGATGAGGTATTGGCATATGAAAATGCAATTACTCACTGGAATTAATTCCAGAATGCCAGCCCCGCGCTGCCAGCCCCATGCTCAGAGCGCTGCTCTATGATTGGTTGCTGAAGGGTCATATGTGTCCCTGTTTTGAATGAAGTTGCCCCCTTAAATTGTGCCTTGCGGCCTGTTCCATGTGCCACTGCTTGACCCTGGAACTGGAGTACTCGATCCGAGTAATCCCGATTCCCATCCTGACCGAGCCAGTGGCACGTGGACACAAGAGGGGGGAGAGAACTTTCTTTTTAATTGAGTGAGTCACAGCAGTAAGTATTGCAGCAGCAGGGAGGGGACATTTTTTTGACTTCATATAAGAATCATTCCAGTAGTCTAGGCAGGCCATCATAGATGGAGAAAGGGGTTGTGTCTTGTGTGTGTCTGTGTTGTTTGCTTTGGTGATGATCCCATAACTTTGAGGGGGGGAAGGCAGGCAGATGGTAGGGCATGGGAGGCGTACTAGGGGACAGAATGGGCTGGTAAATCTTTTATTTATTTATTTTTCTAATAACATCATCATACAACAACACTCAAACAACTCAAACAAAACAGAAATAGGTGCTTCATGTTGCAAGGTTTCTCCCTCTCATATTGAATAGTCCACTATGTATGTCTTTGCTTCCTCCATCAAAGTGTAGCCCTGAAAGGCTCCTATGCATGTAAACCATTTCGTAGTGAATTTCTTCAATTTATTTTCCAAATTTGCGGCAATTTTTTCCATCGAGTACATGTACCATAAGCATTTTATCCATTCCATCTCCGACAGATCTCTTGCGTTTTTTCAGGTTCTTGTGATTATGTTAATCACTGCCAAGGACATCAGTTTACACGTTTCTTGATGATGGTTCATTAAGGGAATGTCGGGATATAAGCCAAGCAGTGCTGTCTCTGGCCTGAACGGTATAATTAAACCAGTTGTTTTTTTCATATAGCCCCACACAACACGCCAGAGAGTTTGGACCATAGAGCATTGCCACCAGCAGTGTAGGTAAGTGCCCCATTCCCCACACCCCCGCCAACATAGCCCTGACTCAGAATCGGATATTGCCTTGACGTGTTGTGGAGTTAGGTAGTATCTCATTGTTTTTATTTGGGGTTCTTTAATTTCAAGAGAGCTTGCGCAACTGTGCATATATTGCCAAATTTGCTCTATTTGTTTTTCCTCTAATTTTATCCCCAAGTCTTTTCCCCACTTTGTCAAATAGGGGGTCCGCTTGGTTATTCCAATCTGAGTTAGTGCCCCGTATATTCTAGCTATCATCCCCTAATTGGGTGAGTGGCTAAATAGTGTATTTTCAATCAGTGTGGTGGGCCTCTGGTAATGTCGGATACACTCTTTATGTATGTAAATGTTTTTCAGCTGCAGGTACTGAAACCTGCTAATTTTTGTTTTTGTTTTCCCTTCTAGTTCTTGGAGCGAAATGAATTCCTCGCCTTGAAAGAGTTGTGCTGCTCTTTTAATGTCATTCTTGGTAAGTATTTTGCGTAATTCAGTAGCTATCCCATTGACTGATGCATTTTGTGTATTTAGTGGGGAGAATGGGGAGGCGGATAAGGACAGTTTCATCTTTTTTAAGGTTTGGTGCCAATGATATAGGGCCGTATGTGCAAAGGGATGGGCTGGTAATCTACTTGTCTCCGCTCGCAAGCTGGTAGTCAGCATCTCTTGGAGACTGTATATGCCCAGCAGTTGCCTCTCCATTTCCATCCATTCTGTGTTTTTTGTGGGATGATACCAGTATTTTAGTGCTCTCAAGGATGCTGCTTTAATATACATGGCCAGATCTGGCATATTAATCCCTCCATTCTCCTTTCTTCTCACCATGGTAAATTTGTTCATTCTATGTTTCTTCCCCTTCCAGACGGCATCGAGGAGAGTACATTTGCGCTGTTTGAGGAAGGACTTTGGGATGTGGATCAGTAAGGCCATTACTTTGTATAGTATTTTTGGAAGGGCAATCATTTTATATAGGTTCATGCTTCCCAGCCACGAGGTTTGGAGACGTCGCCATGCCGCTATTTCAGTGCATATCTGATTACGAATGCTAGAGAAATTCGCTTTAAAGAGTTTACTGTGGTCTCGAGTGATGTTTACTCCTAAAGTGGTTATGCGCTATTATGAAAAGAACTTGTAATTCAATGGCCCGCTTAGCGTCATTGTCTTTTGCTATTATTAATGCCTGGGATTTGTGGTAGATGATTTTATAACCTGAAATCAGGCTAAATTGATCTATTAAATGGAGAACCTTTGGTACTGTTGTCTCTGGTTGCATTAGATAAACTAGCATATCGTCTGCAAATAAAGATATTTTATACTGTGTGTTCCCTATTTGTACGCCTTTGATTTCCTGCTCCTGCCTTATCACACACGCCAGTAGTTCCAGGGTTATATTAAAGAGTAGGTGGGGGGGATAAGTGGCAACCTTGCTTGGTTCCCCTAAGTTAAATGAAAAGGTTATGAGAAATCACCATTAATTAATAATTGCGAGCTTGGTTTTAAGTTCAAGGTCTTAATTGCTCGTAAAAAATTCCCCTTTATTCACATCTTCTCCAGGATAAGATACAAACACTCTGGTTCACAGCGATCAAACACTTTCTCCGCATCTGCAGAGAGGATTAGTGTAGAGGTTTTTTATTTTGGGGCTGCTAACAGGAGAATGATCATTTTCCTAATGTTGTCAGTTCCCTGCCTATTAGGTATGACCCCTGTCTGATCAGGATGGATCACCTCTCCAATAATCGCTATCAGTCGATTTGCTAATGTTTTGGCAAAAATTTTAGTCAACGTTCAGCAAGGATATAGGGCGATTCACTAAAGCAAAAAACTTAACAGTTTAAAAATACACTTAAATGTACAACAGCTTTCTTAAAATACACACAAAAACACAATTCAGTACAATTACAGTTCAAAACACCTTCCACTCCATGCATTGCAACAAAACATAAATGCCAAAAAACATAGAAATTAATTCACAATTAGAGCAATATTTAATATTTTATCAACATACATT
>QEPC01001413.1:447664-463270 GCA_003113815.1 Sphenodon punctatus
CTCACTTTTATCAGAAGCATCACATTTACAGCATTTAATACTCCACATCATGACATCAAGTGAACAAAAACCACATTCCAACTCCCCACCCATGTGCCCCTCACTCCCCATCCACAGCAGCCACAGCATAACCCTGGCAGCCAATGCCTGTCCATACAAACTACTTTGCAGCAGCAGGGAGCAGCAGTGAAAAAACAAAGGGATCATTTTAAAAAAGAGTAGCCAGTGCCACACAACCAGTGGACCCACAAATTTACAAAATGCCATAATGGGTGTGCGGGGTGGGAGGGAAAAAGCCTATGAAGATGGGGTGGGAGAGAAAAAGCCTATGAGGATGGGGTGCAGGGGGGGAGGGGAAAAAGCCTATGGGGATGGGGTGCAGGGGGGGAGGGAAAAAGCCTATGGGGGTGCAGGAGGGGAGGGTGCAGGCAGGGTGGGGATGGAAGGAACATCTTCTTACCTGCTGGCTCCGGTGTGTTCGCTCTTGTCCCAGACTGTGGGAGGGGGAGGTGGGGAACTTTAGGTTTTTTTTAAAAATTGCCCGCATGTCCTGCTTTCCTTTATGGAGCCAGGACAGGCGGGCAATTTTAAATTTTTTTTTAAAAAAAATTAAAAATCTTTTCCTGCCTTGCTGCTCGCCGCTCCCCCCCACCCCGCCGCTCTCAGCGGCAGATTGGGGGGGAAGCTTCAAGCAGCGAAGGGCAGCGGCAGAGAAGTGGCTGGCCTGGCAGCGTGCTGTTGGAGAGCTGTAAGCTCTCCAACAGTGCACCGCCAGCCATGTTGAGCATGTGAGGCAGGGAGCAGCGCGCATGCGCACTGGTCCCTGCCTCAGGCACCTGACACAAGGCATCTCGCCAGGGCGCTTTCGGCAAGCGCCCTGGCCAGAGCTTTCCTTGCGCCCACTGAGCGCAATGGAAAGGCTAGCCCCTCCGTCCACAGCAGATCCTATACGTGATGTGAACTGAGGAGCTCAGCCACCCAAATTGCGTTTTCAATAGAAAATGCTGTTTGGGCTTAGCCTTTTTGTCTCTTCTGGGATCCACTTGTGGGGCATTGCCCCATTTTTCTGCAGGGCCAGCCGCCACTGGTCTGTGCTTGCTGCCCTAAAGGGGCGCTCCTCTGTTCAATCATCCCACAGACCTAACCAGCAAGGGAGGTATCACTCACAGAAAAGGGGGGTAAGCATGGGGATAAGCAAAGGATCTGCCACTGGTACCATCCTAAGGCAGAAGGGTACCCCACAGGTGCAAAGCACTGGGGATTTTGGCTTTAGGTTGTCATGTCACTTTCTCCTAGGAGCTGAGCGTAAGTGGCTGTCTCTAGGCCTGAAATGAGAAATCTTGGTGAGTGCTGTTTCTGTCAGAAGCAGGGCACTCACTGAGATTCACATGACATGGAAACTTAGTGGCTTTCCTGCTGTTTTTGCCATTTTCCATTATTCTTCACAAGTTGAACTGGGCTGCTATGGGCTGGTCCCAAGTCCTGTGTATGTCCCGTATGCACCCCTGGGGACTGTGGAGATGAAAACGTGCTGTCTAAACCCCAGAGAAGTGCTGAAAATTTCCATAAAAGTGTTGTGAAACATCCATAAAATTCCCGGAAAGTGACGAAAAGTTCCAGAAAGTGACGAAAAAAAAGTGACAAAAATGTATTTATTTGTTAATTTATTTCAGTCTTCTTTTATCCCGCAACCCTCCTGCTCACAGAGCAGCTCAGGGTGGCTCGCATACACCATAAACAATTCACAATTTAAAATTCATTAAATATACTAAAAATACACTAAACAGGCAGCACGAATCCCCCTCCTCCCTTAACCCACCCCATCCTACCTGTCTCCCTCTCCAAAGTTCTGGCAGAACAGACAGGTTTTACACTGTCTTCAGAAAGAGGGGAGGTCTGGGGCAAGGTGGGCCTCCATCGGGAGGGAATTCCACAGCCTGGGAACGGCCACCGACAACGCCCTCCCCATCATCACCACCCGGGAAACCCGGGGGACTTTGAGTCGGGCATCCCAGGCCGACCACAGGGGCCACAATATTCTGCACTCTCAAGTGCACAGTTAGTACAGAATAATGTGATGCAACTACAATGGTTTTCCATGATTATTCAAAAGGCAGGTTTTCAGTTAATCTCTTCATCACCACTTGTTTACCTATGCTTTGTAGTTCGTTTCTTTTTTTATTTACACTTTTCTCCTAAGCATCTTTCCAGCTAGGTTATGCTATCACTCACAGTATTTTCACAAAGGGGCAGTGGTAAAGACTAGTCCCCACACTGGGTCAAGTGCTGGTAACCTCTGACCCTATGAACAGTATAGCTCTAGGACTTACTGAACAAATTGCTTTGCTTGGCAGTCAATGTCCACAAACTCTGAAATGTTTATAGCCACTGGACAGCATGGTATTTGCATGCATACTCAATGTAAAAATGTAACCATTGTTAGCCATTTTGATTTCATGTTAAAATGTATATTATTATTACCATTGTTATTGAATGTTGGGCTAATTGTTCGATAGCCCTGCTTCAACAAAGAGCTATTTTATTCCAGCTAGGTAAAATTGATATGGAAGCAGCTTTCTGGAGAAGGTAGAGCTCCCCTTCCCTCAGAAACTGTAACCATTTTGGTCCCTCAAAAGTTCTTTATGTGTAATATAACTAAAACGTTTATTAATAATGTCACTTGGACATTGCATGCTAATTAATTGAAGCAATTATGGGACACTGATAGCTTCCAGCTTTGGAATTTGTCATTTGCATACTCAGCCGCCCCAATTCACAAAGCTTTGCATGATCTTTAAACCCTGATCTTTAAACAAAAGATACAGCATTTGGTCAACACACTGGGTCATGCTGCTCTAGTCCTTAAATCAGAAGGGAATAAAATTACCCATGTTCTAACAGAAGTAGAATACACTACCAAACATTCTTTTTGGGGAAGTTTATTTGGGTGGTCACGAACTGCCACGGAGATATTCAACCTGATAATGCACCCCACTGTTATCATTTTAGCTATTCAATGTATTTTAACAGTTGTTGTCATCTGGATTGCATGTTGAGCAAAGAGAGCAATACCAGCCTTGCAGGCCAGGGCCATTCATGCTCCATTGGCATAAAGTACATAGGCTCTCTGGCTGGAAATTGAGCCCCTTCACAGCCAGACCAGTCAATGATCCTTAAAAATCAAAGCCTCAAGCACTTCAGAAGCAAAATAATGCCACCATATAGCAAAATGGCAACACGGCAGGAACTGTTGTGTTATGATTGTATTCTCACATGACAAAATGATTGCAAACTTGCTTTTTAGATGATTTAGTAACTGTGTACACCTGTTTGTAACAGTATTAGATTTAATATAAGTAGCGTTGAATATGTGCGCTGATATTAGCCTAAGTAGAAATATGTTGGTTCATACGGAAAAGCATGACAGGTACAAGCCAAGAATAAGACTAGTCGACCTAAGCCTAACCCAGGAGTCTCAGATCACAGTGGTGGGAAAGTTGCTGAACCATGCAAGAGAGAGATGGGAGGAAGGGAATGTTGATATAAACAAAGCAAGAAATACTGCAAAACAGGAGATAGCTTGCGACACTTAACACAACAAACAGCTTTTTATAATGCAGAGCAATGGGTATTGACTAGCTAACAGCCTTGAGGGTGCCAGGGCAGGAAGAAAACTCTAGTCTCATCTTGAAGCACAGAAGGTTCGGCCTTGCCCAGAGGGATGGGGCTTGGATGTTCTGAAGAGATAAAGATTGAGATGTGCATAAGAATGTGGTCAGCAGAAACTCATGAAACAATAATGTGAGGCCCTGTATCAAGTATACCAGCATAATGCTCTCCAGCCCAGAGGACTATAGCTATATCTAGTGCGTAGGCTGCGTCCGTTTGTCTCTGGCCCGGACCTGGCCTCCCTCATCCATGCCTTCGTCACCTCGAGGCTTGACTACTGTAACGCGCTCTATGTGGGGCTTCCCTTGTTCCTGGTTCGGAGGCTGCAGCTGGTGCAGAATGCGGCGGCTCATCTTCTTACGGGGACGGGCCGCCGGGAGCATATTACACCGGTGCTCCGAGCTCTGCACTGGCTGCCGATAGCGTGCCGAGCCAGGTTCAAGGTGTTGGTGATGATCTATAAAGCCCTACACGGTCTCGGCCCCTCATACCTTAGGGACCGCCTCACCCTTCGCGCCCCAGAGCGGCTCCTGCGGTCCACCGGGGGTGCCTTCCTGGAGGTCCCCCGTGTTAAGCGGGGGGCCACGATGGAGAGGGCATTCTCGGTGGTAGGGCCGTGGCTTTGGAACTCCCTTCCGGAGGAAGCTCGCCTGGCTCCTAGCCTATTAACATTCCAGCGTAGTTGTAAGACCTGTCTGTTTTCCCAGGCCTTTGGGAGGGAGGGGTAGGGGAATGTTTTTAGTTCCCCCACCTATTTATATTTATATTGTTTTTTGCCCTGTTTTAATATCTTACTATGATGGTGGATTTTTAAAAAAAAATTAAATTTTTTTTGTATGTTTTAATGTTGTGAGCCGCCCCGAGCTGCATGGCAGCAGGGGCGGGATAGAAATTTATAAATAAATAAATAAATAAATAAAATAAGCAGAAGCCCAAGCCATGGCAAGTTGTCTCCAGCGCTACTGGCCACTAGCTTTGCAATGAGCCACTGGGCTGTTGATCCTTATAGTCGCTCTCAAAAGATCCAGATACAAGGGGCACCTCTCCCAGGTATGGACTCCCGGGCCCCCACCTGTACCAACCTCTCCAAACCAACACATGCCACTGTGGTCTGCAGGAAACGTAAGAAACAGGTATTTTTAATGTGTTGAGTAGGCAGGGCTAGATCTATCCAAGAACTGTGCTGATGGTATGTGATCTGTGTGATTAAGAATAAAATAGTGTTGAACCCAATTAAAATGTCTGATTTGTGGTGGTGGTGGTGGTGGTGGTGGTGGACTAAGATCCCGATTGGGAATTGTGCTTGGGAGGGAGACCAGGTAAATTCCGATATGACACCGGGGCCTAAGGCGATCCCACAGGTAAGTAGGACCCAGGCTGTTTAGGGCTTTCTAGGTCATTACCAACACCTTGAATTGGGCCCGGAAGATAATAGGCAGCCAGTGCAGAGAACGAAGCACTGGTGTAATGTGCTTGCAATGACCCATCCTCGTTAGGAGACGGGCCATTGCATTCTGCACCAGTTGCAACCTCCAGACCGCCCCCAAGGGTAGTCCCACATAGAGTGTGTTTTAGTAGTCTAATCTAGAGGTAATAAGATGATGATGGTGGCCAGATCAGAGTCTGAGACATATGGCTGCAGCCGTCACACCAGATGTAATTGGCAAAATGCTCCTCTCGCCACCGCCTCCACCTGGGAATCCAGGCGGAGTTGTGAATCAAGGAGCACTCTCAGACTATGGACCGGTGTGGCCAAAGGGGGGGCAACCCTGTCAATGACAGGAGCTAACACCCCCTCAGCCCTACCCACCAACATCACCTCCGTCTTGTCAGGATTCAACTTCAGAGGGCTCACCCTCATACAATCCCCCACAGCCGCCAAGCACTGGGTGAGCACCGAGACTGCTGGGTCTGGGTCTGCAGAAAAAGAGAGATAAAGTTGTGTATCATCAGCGTACATAACGAAAAAAATGGTGAAAGCGCAGAATCACCAGAAACTGACAAAGTACCCATGGACACTCACAAGCACTCGCAACAGGTCGGTATTTTTCTTTGGAATGGAAACACTTGCTTTTGTCTCAGTCCTAGCGGTCTCATGGGAGGCCCTGTGCAAACTGAGTTACCTGTCTGCCTAGCAGGCTGTAGGGTAGGCTAGAGCTCACCCTTTAACCAGAAAACTGAGTTTTGAGATGGGTAGGTCCTTTGGGATCCATGAAACACCCTCAAATCTTTCAATAAGCAAAATCCACTGAGAGTTTTGCTTGGAGAAGGACTTTGCCATTTCTCACCCTTGTGTACAACTGCCTCCTTGAACATTCCATTCTTGCATTTAAAAAACCAGGGCAGACTTCCATGGCACTACTCATTGTAATTTAATAAACTCCATGGCAGAGAATTAATCTTCCTGAGCTTTCTTTAAATGTGGTTTACAAATACTAATTCTTAGTGTGTTAACTTAGGCCCACTTTGCTCAGCAAGTTATTTTTATGCCTAGCCTTGTTCTGGATTGATATCCAAGTACTTTATAAGAAATGACTGAAAAAATTACATTATAAAAAGTTGCAGAGTGGGGGAGCAGACTAATATTAAAACAGAGGACACAGTGGACAGAAATAATGAATTTGCCTGAACCAATCTCCTATTTCATGACCTCATCAGGCAGGAGCTGCCTATCAATTTCACAACAAGCAATAAATATTAAAATGAAATTTTTTTGCATGTCTTATCAAAAGCTCCTGACATCAATTGTTTTCACAAATGTTTTCTCCTGCAAGCACTAAATGCCTCTTCATCAATCTTTTATCAAAAGCAATCTTGTTCTGATTTCTCTCTTATCACAAAAACCTCCTTTCTCTCTCTTCCCCCTCCCCCTTTCTTGGTGGAAGGTACATGAATATAATTTTACACTCCACTGTGGCTGCATCTCCATCCATCAGGAAATAAAATGTAGGTCTGAAGGATGTGTCATGACCCTTCAGAGCTCCAAACAACAGAAACACATGTAATGATTCCACTGTGCCTGATAGTACAGTGACAAAGGAGGAAGGCATGTGTGCATGTCTACACAAATGTGTTTGCATTTCTTTTTTACAAGGGATGCTTCTATCACAAAACATTTCCAAGGGGGGAAACAGGAGATTTTGCAGTACACTTAATTTCCTGATGCCTTCCTGACATGTCCATCAAGCTTGAAAGAGAATAAACATTTATCAAAGCTTCCATAGAGTGAAGTATGGGGTTGTCATCCTTTCTTGCCTGACCTCCTTGAACCCAAAATGTGCTGAGAGCTGTTCAGTCTGAAGTTTCATTTCATATTTATACAGACTAGTAGAAGAAGAAAATTGAAAACATTTTGAATCTATATCATTGTCTTAACCAGCTACTTCTGGGATAAAACTGACTGCACCCAAGAACTGGGTACCTATGCCAGATTTTCAGATGGTATAAATCAGTGTAGTTTAGTTGCCGAGTGGAATTATGTAATATTATGATAGCTGAGGATATGGCCCAGTATGGAGATCAGAACTCCTCAACAAAACAGTTACCTCAGCAACTGGAAGCACACAACATTTGTTATTGACTTTCTGCATCAGGGGAAGGGAACCCCTGACCTGCGGCTGTCCTTATTTGGTCCCTTCCAGTCACTGTATCTGGTCCATGGATCCAGTCCCTACCTTCGAGCTTTGAAATAGGTGAGTTTAGGGGAAGTGGAGATCAGGACATGCACTCAAGAATAGAGGATGGATCCATAGTACAAATTCATGATCTGGACCCTCTTCATCTTTCCCCCATTCTGAGCACACCTCTTAAGCAACCCCATTGCCAAATTCCTATCCAGCTCACTGAACTTGTACTGACTTTTGAAGTGCTATGTGCAAGTGTGCTGAGAAGGGGCCCTGCTCCCGCCTTGTGCTGAGCAGGGACATATTTGTGCCCGCCCCATCAGGGGAATCAGGCACTGTTACCGGGTGGAGGCCGCCTGGTCGGCTAGGCTCTTGCAGGCTGCTCCGTGCTCCGCTGCAGCCTGCAGAGAGCGAGTTAGCAGCGGCGCGAAAATGTGCCTTAGTGATTGGCTCAGCTGAGCCACGTGGTACTGGAGGCGCAGAACGGCGGCATACTTGGTGGCGGTGTTCAGTACTATGAAGAAAACCTTGGAATAGGACCAGAAAATTGGCCTTGGTGCCTATGGGAAACATCTGGTACGTGTAGGGTGGTTGGCTATCTGGAAGTTGGATCCGGGAAGCAGGTGAGGAAGAGGGCTCCCCGCTGCTATCCCTGTAGAGGGAGACTGGCATAAGGTGCCGCATGGAAGGATCTAAGCGGTCCCGATGTGGCACCTGTTGTCAAGTCTTCCCTGGGTATGGATAAGGTAGTCTAATGGTGGAATGGATTGGACTGGTAACTCCAATCCGGGTAACAACACATGGTACTGAACGCGGGGAGTGAGGGTCATTATGGCCAGGTGTATAACAGTCAGGGTGTACCTCACTCCCCTTAGGACTCACCCAAATCAGGGGTCTATTTGATTGGCTCATGGATAATTCTGATGAATTCTAATTGGCGATGAAAAATTAAAGGGTATGGATCCACCGTTCTCATTGTTAGGGTGATTGGGTTTTAATTGCTTTTGTTCTTTAACAGGTTTTTCGTTGGCTGGTTATTAATAAACAGTTGTGGCCATTTCACCCAAAGCTATGTGGTTCGTGTGTTTATTGAGTTGTGCCTTATTTCCTGTGTGGGGACAAATTCTATCTTCCCCTACTTCCATTGCCATTATTTAGTGGCTAACAAAAAAAACAAAAACCAACCAACCAAAAATAGTACTGTATTCACACAGCTGCTAGCTTGTAGCTTTGTACCCCACCTCCCCCCCCCACAACCCCTGGAACTCATTCCAATGGCACTTCCACCCTCTCGTCAGGCCTTGGCCTGTGGGAAGCAAAAGCTTACACATTACTGTTCTACATATCGCATGTCATAATATCATGTATTAATAGTTGTACAGAATAGGTTTTTTGTATCTTAACTATCAATTAAGGACTATCTTAACTCTAAATGAAGACAGATCCTGCAGTCCAGGACAATATTGTTACCATTACTTCATCTAGGTGCTGGAGATGATTTATTTATTTATAAGATCATTTAATACCCCGCCCCTCCTGCTCCAAGCAGCCCGGGGCGGCTTACAATGTTAAAACATATAAAATCAATAAAACAATAAAATATAATAAAAAGGAAGGCACAAAACCAAAACCTCCCCCCTCTCCCCATCCCATCCTACACCCCATCTCCCTCACCAAAAGCCAGGCGGAACAGACAGGTTTTACACATACGATGGAAGGAGGGGAGTTCCAGGGCCACCCGGGCCTCCACTGAGTGGAAGTTCCACAGCCTAGGTGCAGCCACCGAGAACGCCCTCTCCATAGTAGCCCCCCGGGCCACACGGGGGACCTCGAGAAGGGCATTCCCAGCAGACCACAGAGGCCACTCCAGAGTGCAGAGAGGGAAACAGTCCCACAGGTAAGTCGGGCCAAGGCAGTAAAGCGATTTATAGGTCAAAACCAATACCTTGAATCAGGCCTGGAAGACTATAGACAGTCAGTGCAGAGCCCGGAGCATCGGTGTAATGTGTTCACGGCAACCCATCCCCGTAAGGTGATGGACTGCAGCATTCTGCACTAGCGGCAGTCTCCGGACTGTCACCATAGGTAGGCCCACATAGAGTACATTGCAATAGTCCAAATATCGAGGTAATGAAAGCATGGATGATGGTGACCGGGTCACCTTCTGAAACATATGGCCAAAGCCGTCGCACCAGATGTAATTGGTGAAACGCACTCCTTGCCACAGCCCCCACCTGGAAATCCATGCGGAGCTGTGGATCGAGGAGCACGCCCAGACTACGGACATGGGATACCAGCGGAGGGCAGATCCCAGCAATGATGGAAACCACCACATCCACTGCCCTTCCCACCATCACCACCTCTGTTTTGTCTGGATTCAGCTTCAGTTGGCTCACCCTCATCCAATCCCCAACAGTTGCCAGACATCAGGTAAGCAGTAAGCACCAAGACTGCTGGGTCCGGGTCAGATGAAAATGAGAGACAGAGTTGGGTGTCATCAGCATACTTATGACACTGCACCCCATACCGTTTCACGACCTCGCCAAGTGGCTGAATATACACATTGAACAAGAGCAGGAACAGGATAGCACCTTGCAGTACACCACACGTGAGGTTCCGTGGAGATGAAGAACAATCACCAAGCACCACACACTGAGTTCTCCCGGCCAGGAAGGAGCGGAACCAGTCAAGGACGATCCCGCCCACTCCAGCGTGATCCCGCAAGTGAGTCACCAACATCTCATGGTCAATGGTATCAAAAGCAGTCGACAGATCTAACAAAATTAGCAGGGTCAAACGACCCTGATCTAATTCATGGCAAAGTTCATCGACCAAGGCCACAAGCACAGTCTCTGTGCCATAACTCAGACAAAAACCGGACAGAAAGTGATCCAGAATAACCAGTGCAGTCTAGATGTCCCTGCAGCTGCTGGGCCACCACCCGCTCAATAACCTTCCCTAAAAAGGGACGGTTAGAGACCGGCCAATAACTGGCAAGGGAATCAATGCCAAGTGATGGTTTTTTGAGCAGAGACCACACCAGTGCCTCTTCGAGGCAGCCCAGTACTCTGCTGTTCCGAAGGGAGGCATTGATCACCTCCGCCAGCAACGGCTCCACTGTCTCCTGGCTGGTCTTATCCAGCCAAGACGGGCATGGGCCAAGTTCACAAACCCTAACAGTCCCAAGAACACACCACCACCACCCCCTGCCCCGGCAGATGACACGAAATGAAATTGATCCCACGAAATTGGACAAAGCGGGGCTTCCACAACCTCTGGTTCACCCACTGCAATAAGTGCGGCATCAAAGCTGTAGTGAATCTGAGCAATTTCCTTTGCAAAATGATCACCAAGCATGTCACAGCAGGCATTAGATGCCTCTGATTCCAGTCGGATGGGAATGCATGTAAAATGGCCCTGTGGAGATGTTTTTCACCACCTCATTTCCATGCAAAGGGGTGTCCACACCAGAGGCAGTCTTTGTGAAAGGGTCACAAGCTTACAGGTAGCCAATAGCTCAAAATCCTAATAATGGGGATTTGTTGTGTCAGGGGCCACTATTTCCAGCTGAGGCCAAAACAGTCTTACCATGGTCCATCTGCTTCTTATGTATTTACTTAGGCTTTGTGTAATGAGCACATTTTTCACAATCCACAACCCACCCCTTCCTCCTCCCCAAAGGCCAGACAGAACAGCCAGGTCTTACATTGTCTACGAAAAAAGGGGAGGTCTGCAGACAGATGGACCTCTGATGGGAGGGCATTCCACAGCCGTGGTGCGGCTACCGAGAACGCCCTCTGCATGGTCAGCACCTGAGATACTCGAGGGACCCGCAGGAGGGCACTCCCCAATGACCGCTGGGGCTGATCCAGATCCCGGGGGTTGAGGCAGTCTCTGAGGTATGTCAGGCCAAGGCCATTTAGGGCTTTAAACATAAGCACCAACACCTTGAATTGGGCCCGGTACATCACTGGCAGCCAGTGCAGATAACGGAGCACAGGTGTTATGTGCTCGCACCGTCCCGTCCCAGTTGGGAGACGGGCCGCCGCATTCTGCACCAGCTGCAACCTCTGGGCCGGCACCAAGGGAATCATGATTTGTGAACATAGGCTCCACCATACTGGATCAAATATCTCATATCTTAGACTGGAATCCTTTTTAGGGCAGAGAACAGATCATCTAAATATAAAGCATTTAGCACAACTGAGTATCAGTCCTGGCTGGGACCTCTGGGCACTACTGGACACTTGACACAGTAGCACCCTTAGGTTTGTTTTTCTGCTGCGGCAGCATAGGCCCCACAGTTATGCAGAGGATGCGAGGCTGTTAAAGCAGGAGGGTAGGTGGATAGCATGCAAGTGGCACTCAACTTGCACTGAAGCCAACCAATTGCAGCACAGAATATGCTGTGGCTCTGGCAGTGGCAAAGAGAGTGTTCTCTGCTGCCAGCCATAGTGTCTGCAAGTGCTATCCAGTGGAGCTGTTCTGGGTGTGAATGGTTTGGTAAATCCTGGTTGCTTCCACATGGAGTTAGAAATACCATCAATTGCTCGATGCAATGAGGTTATCATCTACTTTGCAGACAAAGTCACTCATATTTGGCATGACTTAGGAACTGATCGTTTTGGTGCAGAGTTAGAGTTTGCGGCTGGGGTGGCTCCCGTTTATTTGGATCTGACTCAGTTAGCGTAACCTACTGATGTGAAGGGTGTACTTGGAATGATGCTGGTAACCAGTTATGAACTAGATCAATGCCTCTCCTGGCCTGTGAAAGCTAGCCGGGAGACTCTGGGTTCATTGCCAGCTGAGGTTGGCAACACCTCCCTTTGGGAGCGCAGGGTCCCCAATGGCCTCAGAAATAAGGTTGTCTGACCCCTGCTCAAGGAACCATCCCTTGATGTTGGCTCCCCTGCCAACTACTTCTCTGCCTCTAATCTTCCTTTTTTATGGAATGCTATAGAGTGGGTGGGTGACTTGCAGCTTCAGGCACACCTGGATGCCATCCGTTTCCTTGACCCATGTCAGTCTGGCTTTCAATCTGGGCATGTTTCCGAGACTGGGCTTGTGGCCATGGTTGATGTTCTCCACCTTGTCACCAGAAGGGAAAAATTGCATCTTGTTAATCTTGATCTTGTCATGATGGCATAACCTGGCAGGAGTTTGTGGGACTGCTCAAGTGGTTCTGTTAATTCCTGTCAGGGAGGTCCCAGAGGGTGGTGAAGGGCTGTTGCTCATTGTCCTCTTGGGCCCTTCCCTGTGAGGTTCTGCAGGGTTCCTTCTTGTGTCTCTTCCTTTTCAATGTATTTCTGAGGCTGCTGTGTGAGATCATACAGAGATTTGGAGTGAGGTGCCCTCAATATACTGATGACATCCAGCTGGGTGGCATAGGGACATCCTGACATTTATGGGGTTCAGCCTCCTTTGGTCACTCAGGTTCACAGCTTTGGGGAGCTCCTGAACCCAGTGCTGCATCTGGAACATCAGGCTGCAGCCAGGAGCACTTTTCATCCACTCCATCTGGTGAGAAGGCTGTGACCCTTTCTATCCGATTCAGATGTGGCCAACATCATCCATGCCTTCATAACCTTGAGGCCAGACTACTGCAACATGCTCTACCTGGGGCTTCCCTTGCTAACTGTTTGGAAGCTGGTACAGAATGCAGTGGTCTGTCTTCTGTTGAGAGTGTGTCACCAGGAGCACTGTACACCTGTGCTCCAGAGTCTACACTGGCTGCCAAAAAGATTTCTGGGCTCAATTCAAGGTGCTGATTTTGACCTACAAAGTCCTAAATGGCCTGGGCCTCACATATGGCAATTACCGCCTCCTCCCTCATATTCTAGTAGGCCTATGAGGTCTCTCAGGAGCAATCCCATGCACATACCATCTGCCCATTAAGTTCACACAGCAAGGCCACACACAGAGGTGTTATTGGCGGCTGCCCCACAATTATGGAAGTCCCTTTCAAGGGGGTTCATCTGAGCCCTAGTCTGCTCATCTTCATGCGGCTCTGTAAGTCCTTTTTATTTGGCCAGACATTTGGCTTGCAGGAATAGGGTTTGGGATTTTGTGTGTTGTAACCCAGCCTGATCCCTTGGGATATGGTGGAGTAAATAAACAACTAAATAAACAAATATATAAAATAATATTGTGATATAAGTATTCCATATACTACTGTTACCACCACCACCAACTTAATAATTAATAATAATAAATAGGTTTTATGAGAACAACAAAAAATTCATAAGCACCTAACTACAATTGATGTAGGCAGTCCATGATGAATAATATTGCTGGCTAGGAAAGTCAGCTGTGAGATACACAAAGGAATTCTCAGATTAATACCGATCATTGGCAGGGCTTCTATAGAAATCTGTATATAACCTAAAGCTGTCTCTGTAATGGAAGCAATATCAGGATCAGTCTCCCCCAGCTTGTAGAACTCAGTCTAGTGGGTGGAAAGATTGTCTATTGTCACAAAAGTTAGACAAGAGTGAACAGACTGAAATTGCAGCACGGTAAATTTTGGTTAAATATTAAGAAGAACTTTCTAAATGTAAGAACGCTTCAAGAATGAAATAAGTTGCCAAGGGAGGTTGTGTAATCTCCTTTCTTGGATGTTTTCAGAACATGGCTGGACACGTATCTGTCTGTGATGCTGCAGGCAAAAGGTATCCCCCACCTTAGAGCAGGGGATTGGACTTATGACCCTTGATGTCCCTTCCCACCTGGCAACTCTATTATTATTTTGTCACATTCCACTTCCCACAACAGGTTCATTGAATCTATACCATGTGATTTGTTATCCTTGGCTCTGACAGACCTAGTGAACAACCTTGTGCTAGTCATTTAATTTTGCTGGACTTCAGTTTTCTTGTCGGCTGCTGTGAGACTTCATTACTTACGATAATCCTTTGAGATCCTCAAATGGAAGGTGCTATATAAGTACAATGTATTAAAATTGTAATGTAAGGTTGGTTCAAAATACTAATACCTCACTGCCTTACATAGTGCCTTCCATGAAAGAACTCAAAGCACTTTTCAAAGACAGGTAAGTACCTTTATCTCTACAAATGGACTAACTGAGTCAGAAAACCTACTGTACACTTGTGTATCCCCTTTCTCCTGCCTTCTGGAACCTCCCTTAATCTTCTGTAGCCTCTCCCCACTTGCCATCTGACACTTTTCTTACTCCTGTGTAGTCCCCTCTCATCTGGTTTCCTGGAAGCTTCCTGACCTCCATCTCTGGAACCTTTCCCCATTCTTGCTTCCGGGCTCAATGATGCACCCCAGTGATGATCATCAGCACTAGTGTGTGAGCTTGCTGCCTATGATCCTGTGGTGACTTGTTATACCCTTTTTCCTGTCTGTTGGTGTGACTGGTTCCATCTGTTTTTTCCTGGGTTCCTGCTCCCAGTTTGCTCCCATAGTCCTTATACACCCCAATACAGCAGCCTCCCTTGAACCTAGTCCCATGACCCACTCCCCTTTCCCCAAATGAGCAAACCCTTCTCTAAGTCAGAGACCCCCCTATCTAAGTCAAATCCATGCCCTCCATTCTACCTCCCAAACTAATACCATCTCTACAAAGCCAGCCATATTCTCCACAAAACCTCAAACCGGTGTCTCTTTTTTAAAATTGGTAGAGACTTAGCAGCAATTTGAACTGCATTTTCTTATAAGCCTATCAAAACGGGCAGAGCCTCATTGCACTTAGGTGCCAAAATGACCCATATGCAGGGCCCCGTGTTCATTGTGTTTTCCACATTGGTGGCAAAGGGGGAAATGCAGTGAACACGGGCAAAGGTACAAATAAACACAAATATAAAAAACACCAATATAGATACAAATACAAATACATGACTCTGTGCACAGCCCTGTTCTGAACTCCATAGCCATGTTAATGATTACTAGAAAATGTTATCTTATAGGCTTGATGGATGAAGCCTGTGCAAAACAAACTTGGATTCCCATCTCAATCCCACCTTTGTTTTCCAGAACTGAACCAAAATAAGTGGCATGCTGGCCCACCCAGTTCTCTTTGATCTTGTTGGCTGAGACCATTGACAGAGTGGCTCCCAGGCGTCCGCAGGTCTCCTTGGTTTACTGAGGGCCTGCGGTGTTTGAAGCGGGAGAGCAGGTGGTTGGAGTGACGGTGGCGCCGGACTCACGAACAGTATGATCAATCGCAGCATAAGAGCAGTTTAAAGGCCTATGCTGTGGCGGTGCAGGCAGCAAAGAAGCAGTTCTTTGCTGCTCTTATTGCATCTGCAAAGTCACGTCCAGCAGAGCTTTTCCGGGTGGTGAAAGGCTTGGT
>QEPC01001413.1:473697-484961 GCA_003113815.1 Sphenodon punctatus
TTTGAAATGGGGCAACCAGAACTGCACATGATATTCAAGGGTAAGTCAGGCTGACTGCATGTGAGTCTATTTGTGTAATTTAAAAAGAAAATAAAAAATCAAAAATCATATACTTCAAAAAAATCTTTAAAAACCTTTTGGGTTTGCTATTCTTTCTAGGTTCCACACACATTACTGTAGTGCCTGTTCTCCTTGCAAAGTTTAAGTAATATGTGAATAGTTTATGTAGAAATATGATTTTTTTCTTTTCTCTGTCTTCTTGCCCAGGGAAAGGCAAGACTTGGTAAAATGTATTTCTCCTTGCACTTCTGTTATTCTCTTCCTTATGCTGAGAGCAGGCAGAATAGGGTCCTATTATGCCTGCTCTCAGCATAAGGAAAGAGAAAAAGTATATTTTCTCTCTCATCAAAGAGATGGGGTCATTCACTTTGCCTTAAAATCAGAATGGGCCATGTATCCATCATGATACATAATAAAGAATAGAAAAAGTAGAGAAGGGTCTGATCCAAGTTTCTGAATGTGAAAAAGCTAACAGTTATAGAGGATAGAATCCAACTTTGAATGGGGCAACTACTGCCCACTCCTGCAAAACTACAGGAAATATTTTATTGTTGATGTCTTGAAAGCTCTGCATAGCAACCATAGGCACCAATTTTATTCAGTACACAGCAGACAGCAACAGCAAAGTAGAAACTTATTGTAACACATCTAAAGAAGAAAACACGGGGGGCTGGTGATTGTTTGAAAGTTATTTCTAGGGACATTAGTCACTGATTGCACTTTGCGTTATAGCAGCTGGGTGTATTAATTTGTTATGTTAAGGGTTTGTTAGCGTTCTAATTATGACAGTGCCCCATGGTTTGACATTCTAACATTTTTCATATGAATGATACAATGCATAATTGCATTTGCCTGGGCTCCCTAGGTCTTTCTCAAAAGGAATGTAACATCTCAAGGGTTTTAACTACAGTATCTGAACTATTAATAAATAAATAAACAAGATTTATTTTTGATGGCATTGTTTTGGTATCCATGCAAGTTAAGTAAATAACCAACTGGTATGAACCAGAGAACCCAGAACTCAGGTGGCATCAGTTAATCACTGGATCCAGCAGAATCTACCGCAGCTTGAGTGGAAGGGAAGGAGAGAGCAATCAAGGAAGGAAGCCAAACTGTGTTTGAGAGAATTCTGCTGAAGAACAGGTTTGACCTGTGGATAGAGCAGAATCGGGTACTTAATTCAGTACCCACTGGTAATAACCTCATTTTAGGGTACCACCTCGGGTACACAACAGATTACCTGGTACCGATCGTGTACCCAGATACCCCAAAATCAGTAACTTACACGAGATACCGATTTTTCGATTGACTAATTCCTGATCGGTATATTGGTATACCAATCAGTATATCAATCAGGTTGGAAAACTGAGAAATAGGCAAAATTGTGTGTTGGGGGGGGAGGAAGAGAGAGTGAACAGAAGCAGTTTTCCTGGGACCAGAAGTTAACAGACCAGAAGTTGATTTTCTGGGATGGAAAATCAATAAAAAGGCATCTGAAGTCAAGAAATGGGGTGGGGGAGGGAGAGTTTAAAAATTGGGTCTGGTTTTTGGGACAAGAAATTGACTTTCTGGACCAGCAGTCAGTTTTACGAGAGACAGGAAACTGATGTATGCGTGTCAGAAGTCAATATATTGACATAAAAGTTGAGAAATTGGTACTGCAAGTCAACATTCTGGAACTTGAAGTCAACATTCCAGAACTTCAGGTACTGATCAGTACCTGATGGTTATCAGTTCAATTCAGGTACCGGAAATTTGATGGGTTACCCGTTTTTGTGAGTACTGTCTTTCAGCTCTACTTGTGGACACTAGAATATCAATCTGGTTATTCCCTGGTGCAGGTGGAACCTGAGCCAGAGGAAAGCCCTGGGGCATCAACAGTCGCAGCACTGGATCTGTCCAGTCCCTGTGCCATGCAGGGCGAGCTGCAGGAGGCGGAACCACAGGAGCGTCAGCAGGAAGGGGGGCTGGCGGGGGTGCCCTGACCCCAAGAAGCTGCTGCATGCACCAGCTCTGGCAGCCCCAAAACTGGCCCACAGCACTAACTGTCACTTGTGGGAGCCCTGGAGTACCCCACAAAATCCTGCCCCTCTTGTACCTCTCACTGTGCCGCGGTGCTGGGATGGGAGCCGGGTTATATGGGGGACTGTCCAGGGCTCCCATGAGCGATCGTTAGTGTTGTGGGCCGGTTTCAGGGACTGCCAGGGTTGGTACGTGCAGCAGCTTCTTGGGGTCATGGAGGCTGGTTCCTCTCTCCCTACACTCCCTGCTCCGAGCAGGCATAAGTCCCCACAGGTGCAGCCAGCCCATTCATGGAAGGAGGGGGTGTTGGGCTTCACCATGGGGGTAAACCCCGTTGGGGTGTCCACTAGCCCTGGAGAGCCTGCCCTGGGGTTTTGAACCCCTTGGAAGGACAGTGCTCCCCGCTCTGATGCTGGCACAGGGGGCATAGCCCCTGTGGATAGTGAGGGGGTTGGGCCAGTGGAACTTCGCTTCTGCAGGCGGCCACCCCACCCCCCATTCCCAGCAGTCTGCTGGATCTCGGCATCTCCACCGGCGCACAGTCCCTTGCACTGGCACTGGCACGGGGGTGAGCGGGATCACGGTCTTGGGATCCAGCCACTTGGAGATGTTCTAAAAAGTGTTAAAACAGCTGAATCAAGTTTAAGCAGTGCCTAGAACTTAACGAAATTTTAAACAGGACTTCTAAGTGCCATGGTCGCACCTCTTCGTAATGGTTGTGCCCCCTCTAGGCACTGCAGCCCCTGCTTGTCAGGCTTTTTTCCACCACTGCTAAAAATCTGCATTACCCTTGTTTTATTCCCTGGTAACATTAACAAGTCTTTATTTATTCTACTTGACATGACCTGTTGTTGTTGTGCTTCAAGAACAAGCTTGGTTATCGTCTCTTACTTCCATTTTACTAAATTTTATTTTATTTATATTTTTTATCCCACCCTTCCCTAAAAGGGGGAGGGGGGAGGAAAAATGCAAGGCATGACAGAAAGAAAAATGCAAAAAATAAGAAAAATGCAAGGAACAATCCAGCCAAGACAAACATAATAGTGGCACTTGTACCAGAAAAATGCAAATCTGGAAACAAGCTGGGAGAGCGTAAGTTGCTTCTGATATTAGTTGGAATAACTACTGCATATAAACAGATGCAGAAATATAAGCATCTGGGAACTGTCTATAAAAGATTTTTTTTCAAAAACAAACAAACAACTAATTTCAACTTTCTACAGCAATTAAATATCCAACTGCTAAATCTGGCACTCAGACACATTATGTAGATTTACGATACTTCCTCAAGAACTTTTAGTTCTTAAACTAGTGAATAGACTTCACCCATTCATACATGTAAATTCTTCTTCTCTGACAGTATGGTATGACTAACTATGTTTTAGTTTAATATAGTAAGCTTGCCAATTTAATAACTAAACAAAATAAAACTTCATAAACACACACACACTTTATGAAGATACAATAGTGCTTCTATAGTTCATCTATGACAGAATTTCTACATTAAGGCCACTTTTAGACCTCGATTGTGAGGTATTTAATTCGCGATTGTCAAATAATGCACAACTGCCTTCCATGCACGTGATTCCCACCGGCCGTCTCGTGTAATCCCGACTTGCGGGATTTTGAAATATCGTGTGAGCGGGTCGCGCAACGTCTAAAAGCGGCCAAAGTCTTATTTTGATGCCATTTTAAGGGCCAAGAGTCCAGGGCATGGGCAGACTCAGGAACAGGGTCAGAAGTGGTGTTCAGAACTCAGTTTAGGGAAAATACAGAGCAGGGATCAGGTCAGAACAGAACAGATAGTGGAAACAAGAATGGATAGAGTCAGAGCAGGACAAGACAAACTGGAGTCAGGACAGAGAAAGACACACGGGGTAAGCAGGAGTCACAACTGTATGTAACATATAAGTTATATGTAACTTATTGCTAAAATCCGCCTCTGTGTCAGAGGATTGGAGTTTAGCACATGTAACCTCAATTTTTAAGATGGGCTCCCGAGGTGATCCTGGAAACTATAGACCTGTAAGCCTGCCTGGTGGAGACCATTGTTAAAAAAAGAATTGCTACGCATACTGACAAGCATGATTTGATGGGTAAAAACCAGCATGGCTTTAGCAAAGGGACATGTTTAGCATGTTTCACTAACCTATTAGAAATTGTATGAGATTGTTAATAAGCTAACTAAATAAGCAATGCTAAATTCTGAGGGTGTAACCACTCAGGAGAAGGCTCTTGGAGTCATTGTAGAGAGAGAGTTTTGGCTCAGGGTCTGAGAAGGTTTGGCAGCAGTGTGTGGCAGCAGTCAAAAAGGCAAACTGAATGCAAAATAATGGAAAATTATTTAATAATTATTTAATAATGGAAAATATTATAGAAAATAAAAGGGAATATATCATAATACTGCTATATAAATCTTTGGTACGACTCCACCTTGAATATTGTGTGTAATGGGTTGCCCCATCTCAGGAAAGATATAATAGAAATGGAAAAAGTTCAGGGAAGAGCAGCGGCGATGACAGAAGAGATGAATCCATTTCCATATGAGGAGAGGCTCAACAGATTTGTGCTGCCTAGCTTGGAGAAGAGTCAATTAAGGGGGGATAGGATAGGAGTTTATAAAATCATGAGCAGCATGAAAAAAGTGAATAGGGAACTGTTGTTTGCCAGAATAAGGGAATATTCTGAGAATAAGCTAATACTCTCTTAAATTAAATTGCGGCAGATTTAAAACAAACAAAAGGAAGTGCTTTTCCATTTAGCGGACAATACAGTTGTGGAACTCACTGACAGAGGAAGCTGTGAAGGACAGCACCATAACTTGCTTCAAATGGAAACTAGATACATTCTTAGAGGATAGAGCCATAAATGCTTACTTGTTGGGGCTTAAACCCCAATTGAATTTGTGTCAGAAAAAGACTAAAACCCTGCTCACATGAGTGGAGCTTCCCGTGATTCCCCCTGGTATGATTTTGGCTTGCATCAGTGCCTCCCCTGCTCCCGTCTCATGTGCAAGTGGTCTCAGACTCACCAGGCAGCAGCAGTGGGGTTGCAGAGCTGGTACTGCTCTATCCAGCCCCACAGGTGTGAATTCAAGACCTGGATTCTGACAGCTGCCTGTAGTTTTTATTTGAAAACTTCTGTGTGCAAGGTCCATTAGAAGATTTCCCTCCAGAATATTTCCCAGAACTGGGACACAGAAAGATTTCACATATGGCAGGGAGACAGAAACAATAAGCTCTTGTAATTATGAGATGTGTGTGTGTGAATTAGCTGGCTTACAGAGAAACAATATAGGGCAATATTCTATTCCCAAGGACATCAAATCTGTATAACTAACTTAAATGGGATTATTTAGAATTTATACACGTGTAAATGACAACTGAATCAGGACCATACATTCAGTTATGCAAACATACAGGCTTTATTTAGGATTCCTGTTAGATAAGGAGTCTTGCCTTTGTCTGAACCTCTCAAACAACTCTTTTTGATGTTTCCCACAGTCAATGCTCCTTCCTGATTTCTTCATTCAGTTTCTAATATCTATGCTCCCTCCCATAGACACCCTAACAATATATAGCCATGTTATAGGGTTTTTAGGAAACTAAATAATGCTATCAGTTCCTGTTGAGCCTACTAATGCTAGCCACGCTCATTCTACAAGCTAGGGATGAATTGTATTTTTCACCCAGTTTCCATCTCTGACAGAACCAGGTGTTTCATTTGGTCTGAACAGATATTGGACCAAACAGTTGTTTGGTCAGAATTCTGATCAAACTGAACAGAAAAAATGTGGCCATTTGCACGTGTGTAAAATGGCAACTATTGTTATGTGCATTCATAAAGCAGTTTGAACCGAATTCTGATCAGAAATTTATTTCGGTCGGAATTCCAACATCAATTTCAATTTCGCAGAATGTTTCTGCAAAATCAGAATGACTGTTCAGAATCAGCCCTACTACAAGCCCTTCACTTACTGTATAACATCATAGTGCCTTGCAAACAGGTCAAATAGGAAGCTACAGCTGTGTGAATCACCAGCCAAAGATACAACGAAAATCTCTTATCCATTTTCTCCCTTAAGAAAGGGACTTTAAAGACCCAGCCTTTAAATATATGATATATACACTTATACTGTATATACATGCCATGTGTGTTTCTAACTCTCCTTTAAGCGGCTATACTATATGTCATTTGCATAAAGTCAGAAATATGTTCATGTTTTCTGGTCCTCTAATGTTAGTAATTACTTACCACAGAGAACTTTAAATATATGCATAGCTCCATAAAAGTGTCAAAGTTTATTTCCCCCCCAAGTTTGAGTGTTTCATAGCTGTGCTCTCCTAACTTCCTGACTGATGGTAATTACCACTCTGATGTTCCTTACTATGATCAAACCATTGCCTAATGATAGCAAAGAGATTCTCGTTTGACACTGTCCTATTTTTTGGTTGACCAAACTAAACTTATGTTCATGTACAACTGTTATCAACAGTAAAACTGCATCTTAAATACCAACTCTGACAGGAGATGCCACATCTCCCATCTCTACACAAAAATGATTAATAGTTTCAGTCATCATCCTGGTCAAAAAATGACATTTATGGTCCACCACTCTTTGGTGATGACAATGCTTCTCTCCTTCAGTGTGTACGAGCATATTGATCTGGACAAGGCTGTACGGAGATTCAGTGCCATCAGTATGCTGATGACATCCAACTATAGCTTTCTTTTTCATCTGACCCAGACCCTGTAGTCTTGGTGCTTGCTTANACCAAACAGTTGTTTGGTCAGAATTCTGATCAAACTGAACAGAAAAAATGTGGCCATTTGCACGTGTGTAAAATGGCAACTATTGTTATGTGCATTCATAAAGCAGTTTGAACCGAATTCTGATCAGAAATTTATTCCGGTCGGAATTCCAACATCAATTTCAATTTCGCAGAATGTTTCTGCAAAATCAGAATGACTGTTCAGAATCAGCCCTACTACAAGCCCTTCACTTACTGTATAACATCATAGTGCCTTGCAAACAGGTCAAATAGGAAGCTACAGCTGTGTGAATCACCAGCCAAAGATACAATGAAAATCTCTTATCCATTTTCTCCCTTAAGAAAGGGACTTTAAAGACCCAGCCTTTAAATATATGATATATACACTTATACTGTATATACATGCCATGTGTGTTTCTAACTCTCCTTTAAGCGGCTATACTATATGTCATTTGCATAAAGTCAGAAATATGTTCATGTTTTCTGGTCCTCTAATGTTAGTAATTACTTACCACAGAGAACTTTAAATATATGCATAGCTCCATAAAAGTGTCAAAGTTTATTTCCCCCCCAAGTTTGAGTGTTTCATAGCTGTGCTCTCCTAACTTCCTGACTGATGGTAATTACCACTCTGATGTTCCTTACTATGATCAAACCATTGCCTAATGATAGCAAAGAGATTCTCGTTTGACACTGTCCTATTTTTTGGTTGACCAAACTAAACTTATGTTCATGTACAACTGTTATCAACAGTAAAACTGCATCTTAAATACCAACTCTGACAGGAGATGCCACATCTCCCATCTCTACACAAAAATGATTAATAGTTTCAGTCATCATCCTGGTCAAAAAATGACATTTATGGTCCACCACTTTTTGGTGATGACAATGCTTCTCTCCTTCAGTGTGTACGAGCATATTGATCTGGACAAGGCTGTACGGAGATTCAGTGCCATCAGTATGCTGATGACATCCAACTATAGCTTTCTTTTTCATCTGACCCAGACCCTGTAGTCTTGGTGCTTGCTTACCCAGCACCTGGCTGCTGTTGGGGACTGGATGCAGGGGAGATGACTGAAACTGAATACAGACAAGACCGAAGTGATGATGGTTGGACAGCCTTGTGACCTGGTATAAACAAGGACCCCTGTTATTGATGGGGTTCAGCCTCCTTTGGTCACTCAGGTTCACAGCCTTGGGGTGCTCTTGGATCTATTGTGGTGCCTGCTAGGCGAAGGCGGTGGCTAGGAGTGCTTTACACCAATTACATCGGGTGAGAAGACTGCAATCTTTTTTTTTTATCAGATTAGGATTTGGCCACTGTCATCCATGCCTTTGTAACCTCAAGGCTAGACTACTGAATGTGCTCTATGTGGGGCTGCCTTTGATGACTGTTTGGAACCTGCAATTAGTGCAGAATAGTAATACAGAAGCCCATCATGTGTCGGGGGCAGGTTGCCAGGAGCACATGACAACTGTGCTCCAGGCTCTGCATTGGCTGCCAATAACTTTCTGAGCTCAATTCAAGGTCTTGATTTTGACTTAGAAAGCCTCTAATGACCTGGGCCTCACATATCTGAAAGACTGCCTTCTCCCTCATATCCCACTAGGCCTCTTAGGTAAGCCAGGAGTGCCCTCTTGCGTATACCTTCTCCCCAAGAAGTTTCTACAGCAAGGGTGCACAAAGAGGCATTCTCGGTGGCTTCCCCACAATTATGGAACTTCCTCTCTGCAGAGAATCATCTAAGTCCAAACTTGCTTATCTTCTGGAAACAATATAAGCCCTTTTTGTTTGGCCAGGTGTTTAACAGACAGGGACAGGGTTTTATGGCAAGGGAGGTTTGGGGAGGAGGTTTGAAGGAGGTTAAATTTTTTTTTTTAGCTGTTTTATATGCTGTTTTTATATGTTGTAAGGTGCCCTGAGCCTCTCTGGGAAGGTCAGCATATACATTTGAATAAATAAATTATAAACAAATAAATTAAATCGTTTTCGTTAAGGAAGTTTGCTTCTGGTTCTAAATGAAAACTTTGCATCTGGGCTCTATGGCTAAACAAAAATAAAGGAACAAGTAACGAACTGAGTCTGGAACCAACTACAGTTTCACAGGCTCGGAAATATAGAATTATACTACAAATTATCAGTACAATGTGAAATCTGAGTTAAGATCTCTAGGGCATAATCTAGGTTAGAATGGCCCCTGGTGCAGAAGATGGAATGTGCTGCGCCCCCCCCTCCAAAGCAAGTAACAGAGCCCCACGGGGGGAGGGGGGACAGCAGGCTTATCAGTCCCAAAGCAGGTGCACCACCTATCCGTATTATAGTTATGGCCTTATAAGAGTTCAGTCCTTACTTCCTTTCTCTCCCTCTTCCTTGAATCTTTTGTCAATTATCAAATACCAGGTTTTACCAGAAGGATACCCAGGGGCATTAAAAACCTTTAAAAAGAAATATGGATTTATTTATTTATTACTGGAAGTATGTCTGCATTAAGCATTAAACATAAGCATTAAGGAGAGTAGCTTAATGCTTTTGAGCTAAAGATTATAATGTTCCTATAAAGAAAGTAGTATTATTTTTAGCTGAATTACAGAACTTGTGAAAAGCTCCTGACCGATATCCCTATGACAGAGCAAAAGCAGCCCAGGACAAGCTTTCTCATGCTATCATACAGAGCTCATTCAAATCAGCCCCAAGCATAATCCAGATTTCATGTCTATTGGGTTTGATCTATCATTTGATCATCAAGGGTATCCAATCAATGTCAGTTGGTATAGTTATCTGGTATGATGTGGATACTTGTCCACTGAGAACTGGATCAAGACCAATTTTATATTCTATATGGGCAATTTAACCAGTAATGTCTTTTGGTCGCTAGCAACTTGTTCTGTTTGCTAATAGGTAAAATGAGATGTTCCCTAATACTCTTCTCTTGAGCTACCCAACCCTAGGCAAATACACATTATTATTATTTTTAAAATTGTCCTAAACTATTTTGTCCAAAACCTATAACACATAGATAATTGTAAATGAGAAATATTTCTACAGTGTTGGAATAAACCTTTCAAATTTTCACTCAGCATGATCCAACAGCAGGAGATAATATCTATCCTCAGTTTTCTCCCTCTTATTTATTGCTATGTTAATAATAAGCTGTTTCACACACAGAGAGAGAATGTTCTCAGGGGACCATATGTATGTGGCTCTCTCCCTGCCCATACAGAAGGAGTGAGAGAGGTCTCTCCCCATCACTCCATAATGGACATTTTCACACACTCTGATTCTGCCCGGGTTGAGAGTCCTCACGCCGGGCAGGATCTGGCCCAGCCACCAAACAGACGTGTCGGCAGCCCAGGGTGGGGAAAGGGTGGGGTGATGTGTGTTCGCACGGTCCTGCCCCCCGTGCTGCTGAACATGGCCTACCCTCCTCCCTGATGGGCAGCCACGGTGGCCTACGAAGCCACCACACGCACCTGGATCAGCCCTGGGCCCAGGTAGATTAGGTCATCAAATATGACGGCTGGCTCTACCCCGGTCCGGAGATGCATTTCCGAGGCTGTGGCAGCCTACTTAGCTCAGGCTGTGCCTCGACAATGGTCCCAAGTTACAGCCTGGGCTAAAAACTGCCACAGCCCAGGGAAACCCTAGGTCCAGTCCAGGGAAACATCTGGCAGACAGTTTCAAATGTGACGGTACCGTGGGTCGCCACGTGAGCCAAAGCATGGCCACCTGTGATACCGTCACATCTGAAAATACCCAATGTTTGCCAGTGATAGTGGCCCGTCACAGGGTCTGGTAATTCAAGTTTTTGGAGAAAGTGGGGCTAGATAATGCTAGGTACAGTGTATATATTTCACCCTCACTCAGAAAAACAAGAGGGAATCTAGTCTACTATAAAGTTAATAGACTAACGCCAACTACAGTGCAGAGGCCCTTCTAAGCTGTGGAATTTTCTACATTGGTGGTGTTAGGGTAGTTTAGGGAGAGCTCCGGGTAAAAACAAACGAGACAGTAGCCTGCAACTAACCTGCTCGTCAGTTTGATGGCCACCAGATGTTCACCCACTTCAGTCTCGGGGCAAGCAGGTAGCTGCTACTGGACACATTGGCCAGAGAAGGTTATTAATTATTATTATAAACATTTATATAGCGCCGGTCATGTACCTGGCGCTCTACAGAACATAGACATAGATGCGGTCCCTGCCTGTGGCTTACAATCTAAAAGACAAGGAGGGGGAGACAGGGAGAGGGGACAGTGGGAGAGACAGGGGAGAAGAAAAACAAACATTCAAGCAGATGCGAAGTCTCAGGTGCGTGTGCTTGGCTTGGTTACAATCAGGTTGGCTGCAGCAGTCTGCAGAGGAGGACAGACAGTAAGTATATGGGGAACGACTAGCAGGCATTGGGAAAGGC